>OU744813.1:22863773-23093659 GCA_916614155.1 Mesoligia furuncula | reverse complement strand
TATTTATTAGTTCGTTTTTTATTAATTATAATTAAATTACTTTGAATTAAAGAGCCATTTTCAATAGGGTTCCTCCTATGTGAGAAACGAATCTATAAAAAAAAATGACCTCATTAATTTATTTTTTCGCAAGCTACAATGTTTTCAGGTTTCACACTTGATAGACGGGATTTTTTTTTAGAAATATTATGATGTCTTTTTCGTTTTTACTGAATTAAATAAATTTTTAAAAATTACGGAATTAATCTCCATTAAATTATCTATACAATGGTCTGTGTACTAGCAGTAGTATAACAATAGAAACAGTTGCAGGAAGGAGGCAAAAACATTTTTTGATCGTAAAGCACTCTTTACAATAATTACTGTAAGCAAAATAATCTACAACATTTTAAAAGAGTAACTGAAGAATTTCTTGCCAATGGTTTTCCACACGAAACTAACTTTTGGAAGACGCGACTAGAATCAGTTCTATTTCTTGTAAAATTTGACATTCAATATGGCCCACTAAAAATAATTTATTTGACTTTGACTTAGCACAGTGGAGAATGGGAGAATTAAACCCAGCACCGGCCCGTGATACCCTGAGCAGTTACGTGTGAGATAACTCAGAAGCAAATCCAACGTTGTTTAATTGCCGAGACGTGACTCTGTGGAAGTAAAGGCGGCTTTAATCTCACCCCGCAATCATGTCACACAGAAGTCATTACGAATTTAAGGAATAATTTTCATAATATATTTAACAACTTTAACCTATTTTATTGCTAACTGGCTCCTGCTCCCGACTTTGTTCGCGTGAAGTCTCGTTTTAACATTTAATATATCCTTTGGCACTTAGCAACAGTGTAGCTTTCTAACACTAAAATAATTTTCAGAATCAGATCAGTATAGCTATTCACAACCACTCAGTACGCTTCCGTACCGTAACCATAACCATAACCAGCCTATAATGTTCCCACTGCTGGGACACAGGCCTCCTCTCGGTGAGAGGGAGTGGGCCGTAATCCACCACGCGGGCCCAGTGCGTGTTGGCAGATGTCACATGTCTTCGAATTTTTGGTTCTAGGACACGCCGGTTTCCGCACGATGTTTTCCTTCACCGTTTTGGAAGCAGTGGCGTTGAAATTATTTACACAAAGTAAAGCGCCTGTCTAGGTTCGAACCTACGACCTATAACTCTTATGTCGCGGCCGTTACCACTTGGCCACCACTGCTCTTCTTCTTCTAATCTTAGATGCTGCTGACCAAAAATATTGTCTACCTCAAGCAGCTGATCCCATTTTTATTTTTAGCCCAATCCTTAAATCCAAATCAATACATTTGGAATCCCTATCCAGCATAAACCTAACCATATTACAAATCAATTTCAGTACCATTTTTAGGTCTTATGTACACCTGACAGACAAAATATTGTATAAGGGCTGAGATGAAGCTGATTCGATTGTAATAGGAGGCAGGTGGACGGCATGTGTCTCTTGGCTGTCGTCCAGGTATGGAATTGCATGCTTAAAAGTTGTATTTTTGTGTCCAAAAATAAGTCTTGTGTTTGGCTGTGGTTGATGTGTGATTAGTGGGTTGTGGGTCGTACCAAACTTAAAATCAATCTTATAGTAGAAGTCTTCTAAACGCTGTTCACGTGTCAGTTGTTATCAAATAGACGGCGTCTATTCTTCAGTGTAGCTTTCTAACAGTAAAATAATTTTCAGAACCGAATCAGCGTAGCTATGCACAACCACTCGATACGCTTCCGTACCGTACCAAACTTAAATCAATGTTATGGTAGGAGTCCTCTAAACGCTGTTCACGTATCAGTTGTTATCAAATAGACGGCGTCTATTCTTCAGTGTAGCTTTCTAACAGTAAAATAATTTTCAGAATCGGATCAGGATAGCTATTCACAACCACTCGATACGCTTCCGTACCGTATCAAACATAAATCAATGTTATGGTAGGAGTCCTCTAAACGCTGTTCACGTGTCAGTTCTTATCAAATAGACGGCGTCTATTCTTCAGTGTAGCTTTCTAACAGTAAAAGAATTTTCAGAACCTGATCAGCATAGCTATGCACAACCAATCGATACGCTTCCGTACCGTACCAAACTTAAATCAATGTTATGGTAGAAGTCCTCTAAACGCTGTTCACGTGTCAGTTGTTATCAAATAGACGGAGTCTACTTTTCAGTGTAGCTTTCTAACAGTAAAAGAATTTTCAGAACCTGATCAGCATAGCTATGCACAACCAATCGATACGCTTCCGTACCGTACCAAACTTAAATCAATGTTATGGTAGGAGTCCTCTAAACACTGTTCACGTGTCAGTTGTTATCAAATAGACGGCGTCTATTCTTCAGTGTAACTTTCTAACAGTAAAATAATTTTAGAATCGGATCAGGATAGCTATTCACAACCACTCGATACGCTTCCGTACCGTATCAAACTTAAATCAATGTTATGGTAGGAGTCCTCTAAACGCTGTTCACGTGTCAGTTGTTATCAAATAGACGGCGTCTATTCTTCTGACAGCTGTTTGCCGTTGGGGGTAAGGCAAATAAGGTTATCAAAATGTGTCATTTTCGATACGATAGCCTGTCGAATGGTTGTGAATAGCTATTTAGCGGGATAATTGCGTAACATACTATCCATAGCAAATGGTTTCATTTTGACAGTTCAACAACATTCATTGTTGAGCAAACAAATTTTTCGAACATACAAAGCAATGGATTAGCTATATTATCTTTCAAAATATTAGTAGTAGTAGTTCCGTACATTACCCTCTACAAAATAAAAACTCACAAATTTTACCTCAGTATTATATTAGTTACGTAATTATTAAATGTTTTTTTGATACTTACTACGATATTCATCATCATCTGCCTAGCCTTTTCCTAACTATGCTGGGGTCAGCTTCGAGTTTAACCGATTACAATACCAGTATTTTACATGGAGCGACTGCCTATCTGACCTGCACAACCCATTTAATAGGTAATACGAAACCGGCTACGAGACTGGTTGTCAGACTTTCGGGCTTCTGACGACCCGTAGCAACTGTCAAAGGGGTTATTATATTCCCAAAGTACTCCATTGAGAGCCGGGACCAACGGCTTAACGTGCTTTCCGAGGCACGGAGGGTTGGTGTGTGAAGATGGTCACCCATCCACGGACCAACCGCGGCAAGCGTAGCTTCACCTGAACGATCGACCCGTGCGGCTATCATAACAGCCATAACCCCACATTATTTGCGAAGGTAAATGTTTAAGAGTTAACGATAATGTTAAGATGCTTACCAACCGTTACTGGTAAAATCAAGCACAAGGAGAAAAATAACTAAACATATACGGAAAACAAAATATGGGACTTGGTTCGAAGGATAAGCTTTCTTTATAAAAATATATTTCATTCAGTTAGCGCCGTCAGCATTATGGACCCATGACGTCACTATGCCGTAGTTCATTCATTCTTTTTCGTTCATTCTCTGCTTGTTATTTATTGCTCAATATGTTTATTGTTCTTTTGTTTGGCAGCATGAGCTTTTCTTCGAGATGAATAGGGTAACCGAAATTGTAACGATGCGTGGTTCGGAAAATATAGACATTCAAAACTAGCTTTTACTGAGGAGTCCGTTGCAGGTTCAAATATAGCAAGAACCTACTCATTTATTACCTTCTAAACAAGTCATAGAATTATTTCATTACCACTGCTTTCAAAGCGGTGAAGGAAAACATCGTGATGCACATGAACATGGTGATGTCCTAGAACAAAAAGAAAAAAAATAATTAAAAAAAACAAACAAAAAAATCGAAGACATGTGACATACACCATCCCGCACCGTACTGGCCCGCGTGGTGGATTACAATCAGGGTTGGATTTAGGTACGTTGAAAAAGATAGCACAAAAAAATTAAAAGAATAATATTTAAAAAAAATATAGTACATGTTCATTATTTTTAATTTAACTTATCAGTCATTAAAATCAACACCAGTTAAGGCAAACTCTACTCAGACGTTTTTTAGTTGGGGTAGATACTCCCGATCTATCGTCATTATCATGACCATCACTGCTGCTTTCCATAATAAAAACACTAAAAAAACGTATTATTTTACATGAAAATACGCTAGCGATTGTTGTCACTTTGATTTAATTTCGAATGGAATCGAAGGAACGAGATTAGTGGAATCTTACAATCCACTCCCTCTCACAAAGAAGGCCTGGGTCTCAGGAATAAACATTACAAGCTGATTTTGCTTATATTTATGCATGAAAGCCCCTACACTTCCATCCAACCATCTATACTTTAATGTTCTGAAATCGCCAATGAAACTCGATTACTTTCAAATATCTTATTGCAAGTATGACTCGGATTAGTAATACTACTGATCTTGTAATACTACTGATCTTGTAATACTACTGACCTTGTAATACTATTGATCTTGTAATACTACTGACCTTGTAATACGATTGATCTTGTAATACTACTGACCTTGTAATACTATTGATCTTGTAATACTACTGACCTTGTAATACTATTGATCTTGTAATACTACTGACCTTGTAATACGATTGATCTTGTAATACTACTGACCTTGTAATACTATTGGTCTTGTAATACTACTGATGTTGTAATACTTCTGATCTTGTAATACTACTGATCTTGTAATACTACTGTTCTTGTAATACTACTGATGTTGTAATACTACTGATCTTGTAATACTACTGGTCTTGTCCGGGGGAAGCCCTTGGGGAGCGAACCGAAATTAATATTGCATTGCCGTTTCTAAACAACCCTTTGGGTACATACTCAGTTTATTAGAATTCAGGTGGTGTTGAATTATAACTTGATGAAGGTACAGACGTCAGCGCATCAAGCTACTACAATCTGTCAAATTTCTTTAACAGATTTTCATCTTTATCGCTAAAATATAAGGTTCAAAGTTGATTGAAAACTTAAAAAGAACTAAAACTATTTTAAAGGAGGTGGAAGAACATCCCAAATACCAATTACAACGCATAGCGAACTTCAACGAAGTCGAAGACAACACACACGTCCCTGCATTATCATAACCTCTTAATTATTTTATTAAATTCCCGTTGTCCCCTTTAACGGGGACATGGCCTACGGGGACAACGGGAATACAGGAATCTGCCTAGCCTTTTCCTAACTATGTTGGGGTCGGCTTGCAGTCTAACCGGACGCAGGTGAATACCAGTACTTTACATTAAACGACTGCCTATCTGACCTCCACAACCCAGTTGCCCCTTGGTAAAACGATGCCCCCTGGTAAGACTGATTGTCAGACTTTCGGGCTTCTGACTACCCGTAACTACTGTCAAAGATCCTGGAATGACAACCGGGACCAACAGCTTAACGTGCTTTTCGAGGCACGGAGGAATCTTAGTATGTAAAGATGGTCACCCATCCACGGATCAACCACGGCAAGCGTAGCTTAACCTAGTCAATCAACCTATGCGGCTATATTACTTAACCAAGAGGGCTCCTCTTACAATACACAAACATAAAACGGTTCAACGACTCACAAAAATCTGAATTAATTCGCACAAAAGAACAGTGTCCTTTCATTTAATAACCCCCCAAGCTTAGAATACGCGATACAATTCATTTCAACCAAACAAACAAAATAATAAATAAACAGGTGTCCGTTATTCCATCCGGAAAATAAAGATACATTATTATCATTATAAAAAATGACAAAAAAACACAAAATGGAGTGCGTATTTGAGCGACAGTTCTACAGACGCCATTTCGCGCCGCTTCAGCCATTTTGACATCAAAATGTGACAGCAGGGGTCCCCTGTCAGGTTGATGTATCGTCTATAGATATAAAAATGTACCTGAAAGGAAACTTTTGTAAAATATGGCTCGACATTTCATTATTATTTTATTTTTAGGAGTGAAAAAATACATTTTTGTTTTTGCTTTAAGCTCCTTTGGCCGTCGTTTTAGTTGAGAGTAAGGACTTTACGAATAATTAGGTGTTGAATCTCTGTACCCCTTTATTCATAAACCTTGCTTAAAGTTAAGTAGCGATTAGCGACTGATTAACAATACACTTTTGTCGTTTAAACGTCACTTAACTTTAATCATCGTTTATAAAATAAACCCCATAATTCTTCAGTTTTAATGTGACCAAACTTGACACCTGAATTTGGTTTTATTAACATTAATTGAGCGCTTTTCTCATTTTTAACGTGACGATATTCTCGTGGACGTCCAGGTCACGTTGCATGATTATTATTACTATCAGCCGTTTCTGTCCCACTGCAGGGCAAAGGCCTCCCTTCCCTGCTTCCACTTATCCCTATCCAGTGCTGTTTTACGCCAATCCCTGTGGAAAGAGTCGAGCTCGTCCCGCCATCTCTTTCTGGGCCTGCCGCGTTGTCGTTTGCTGCTGTTTGGGACCCATTGTGGGGTTGCTTTAGCCCATAGCTCCTCCGGCATGCGACAGATGTGACCAGCCCAGTTCCATTTTAGCTTGGCAGCCGTGTGACCTACATCGGCAATTTGAGTTTTAGAACGCAGTATCGAGTTCCTTATACGATCAGACAGTTTAACTCCAAGGATACTGCGCTCGATAAATTACTAGCAGCGCCCCGCGGTTCCCGGGACTCAGACTATCTCAATACCAAATTTCATCTAAATCAGTTCCGCGGTTTAAGCGTGACGAGGTAACAGACAGATAGACATACTTTCACATTTATAATATTAGTATGGATTGTTGTCCTTATTGTTCCGTGTTTATCTATACATCTATCTAAATATACAAATATAGAAAATTTGAGTGTCTGGAATGTCAAAATAACAGCTTTTTACTAAATGCATATGAAAATATATACGTAGGTAGGTACTTATAACAATTTTATTTTTTATTTTTGGGTCTGTCTATCTGTTTGTTCCGGCTAATCTCCGAAACGGCTAAACCGATTTTGACGGGACTTTCACTGACAGCTAGCTGATGTTATGCGGAGTAACTAATGTTAAATAAATAAGGGTTTGTTAAATAAATAACCAATTTGTTTTTCCACATGTTGGCCAACGAATTCGCGGGCACAGGCGGTGCTATTCTGTAAAAATCTCACCGTGAAAACTTAGGTGAAGTGAGCGTGGAGTGAGCTGTCAGTAGTGTCAATTCCTAGCAAAAACAAACTCACTTCACCTAAGTTTTCACGGTGAGATTTTAACAGAATCGACCGGCTGATAGTCATTAAAATAATTGTTAGATTGTAGGTACTTATCGCACAAGGAGGAACTGCTGTTGCCTCCTTAAAATCCGCCCTTTAATCATCAAACCAACTGTAAAATTTCCAAGAAACATTCACAACAAGACGACAATACTTCCTCAAAAGTAAAATAAACCTATTTAGTATTCTAAACGCAGCATTTGCTTGTTTATTCGTTATTCAATCAGAATTCAACAAAGCAACAGATGACGGTAGAACTTCGGTACTTTCACAAAAAAATGAGCAACGTTGTCTTTGGTTTTCCCAACTGCGAGTAGGAAATGTGAGAGTAACGTTTGTCTGTGTTGAATGAGACTCAACTTTATATCGTTTGGGGTTGAAACACTAGTGCCTTGGGGTCCGAGTGTTAATCGAATATTTCGGGACATCGCCAAGCGGTTGGTTGATTCTTCACGTGACCAGAGGACTGGCCTATTTTTAGCCCAAAGAATAAGCATTGCCATCCAACGTGGTAATGCTGCCAGCCTTTTGGACACTTGTGCCATTGACAGCGATGCGGACGAATTTTTTGATGCCCAATCTGCTCCTGTCTCCTCCTCCTCCTCTTTACGTTTTTTTATATACTTGTATATACTATATAATATGTATATTTTAGTGTTAAATTGTAAAATACTTAGTAACATTGTAATTGAAATTCTAAAAATAAAATACTTTATATTATATATAATAAAATACTATATCCAGTCTTCCTATTACAGTGTTTGACAAACATTCTTGAGTATTGATTTCAAAGTATAAGACGGTGTAACTTTAGCTTAAGAGGCAAGAGCGGTGTAACTTTGGCTTAGCAATAACAGCCGCATGGGTCAATCGATCAAGTTAAGCTACGCTTGCCGCGGTTGGTCCGTGGATAGATGACCATCTTTACATACCAAGACCCCTCCGTAACTCGGAAAGCACGTTAAGCTGTTGGTCGCGGCTGTCATTCGTGTTTTTTTGGCAGTCGTTACGGGTCGTCAGAAGCCCGATAATCTGACAACCAATCTTTTTTTTTTTGGTTGGGAAATCATCAAGTGAAGGGGTCACTTGATGATTTCCCAACCAAAAAAAACTCTGCGTGGAGCGGAAGAGAGTGTGAGACTCTTACTGGCTAAAACCCACCCATGTTCCTTCCTTAGCCCTTTATGTTCCGGGGTAGCGGTAACCCTTTCGGACAATCCCGCAACCCGGCAGGATTCAGCCCTGTCGGGCCCCTTCAAATAATGCTGACATCTCTTTGAGGCGCGCGTGGAACACATGGACAACCAGTCTAAGGCTGCGTTTCCACTAGAGATGAGCGAGGATGCGTAGCGAGCGATGTGTGTGAAACCAACCAATAACATCGCTTCATTTATACAGCTTGAACTAAGTTAGCGTTGCTATTGGTTAGTTTTACACACATTTCTCGCTACGCATCCTTGCTCATCTCTGGTGGAACAAGGGATATCGTATTACCCAGTAACTGGGTTGTGGAGGTCAGATAGACAGTCTCTCCGTGTAAAATATACCAGTATTTTTCAGCTGCATCCCGTTAGACTGGAAACCGACACAACATAGTTCGGGAAAGGCTTGGCAGATGAGCAGAATGAACAGTAGTAGCATTAGACAAGGAGTGACTGCCTTTCTGATATTCACAACTCACTGGATAATTCTATAACTCTTCGTAAGACTGGTTGTCAGACTTTCGGGCTTCTAACAACCCGTAACGACTGTCAAAAGTTCAGAAATCACAGTTGGGACCAACAGCATACGTGCTCTCCGAGGCACGGGTCTTGGTTTGTAAAGATGCTCGCCCATCCACGAACCAACTGCGGCAAGCGTAGCTTAACCTGATCGATCGCCCCGTGCAGCTGCCACAAGAACTTCCCCGACAAAAAGAAATCAATGCTGAAAAGATAGGCCTGCCCTATTTTTTCGGTTTAAGGAAATATAACAAGGAAATGGAAAACCTTATTTGTAACCATGTAAACAATACCCACTCAATTGAACATCAATATCAATAAGACCGCCGCAGAACTCGGCGGGAAACACTTCAAATAAAGCTACCAAATTGCGAAAAAAATCAGTCCATGGTATTCGCGAACAATGCATAAAAAGGTCACGTATACATATTAAATTATCGGCTTCGGAGAAATAAAACATATTACAAATCAATTGATATATGCTTAATATGCGGGCCACGGATGCCCCAGTTAGTATGGTAAGAGGGAGTCTGTTCGGAATCTGGGAATGGTATATAGAATTACGGTGAGAAAAAATTTGGTCCCTCGTTACGGATCGTCTGTTTCCGTGAGTGTTCGTAAAATTTAGTCCAGTTAAGTTGGGTGGGACGTGATACTGTTTATGTTTACAAGTAAATACAGAATTATATTTGAATAAGCATAATCAGCCTCGCGAGCTCAGAATAAAAACCAGACTCTCTACGACCTGTCTCCGCAGAGTTTTGGAATTTTTCGTCCATATAGCGAGAAAAGATGGCAATAACCTTGAACAACTAATGGTTACCGGCAAGGTGGATGGTAAACGTCCAAGAGGTCGCAGCCCTTTGCGATGTTCGGACCAGATAGGCTCTTCTCTTGACACGAAATTTCATGATGCGCTTCACCTGGCCAAGGATAGACAGAGATGGTGAAACATCGTCAGGGAAAAGATGTTTTCAAGGGAGGATCACGACCCTCAATAATGAGGAGTAAGACTTGAGGAGGAGGAGGAAGCATAATCAGCCTATAAGGTTGCTACTGCTGGGACACAGGCCTGCTCCCGGTAAGAGCGAATCCATTGCTGGTTGAGGAATGTCCCATGTTTTCGAATTATTATTTCTAGGACATGCGAGTTTCCTCACGATGTTTTTCTTCACCGTTTTGAGAGCAGTGGTGTTGAAATAATTTACACAAAGTAAAGCGCCTGTCTGGCTTCGAACCTACGACCTACAATTCGTAAATTGAGATCATTACCACTTAGCCACCACTGCTCTTTTAGAATGAATACAATGAACGATAGCGATTGTATTTTGCCCTAACTTCTCGCGATTAAAAGGGATTGCTTCATTATCATCATTCGGTCGAAAGACTGGGACCAAACGTCGCCAAATTGACTGGTCCAGCGCTTTTAACATCCAGCGGGTGACCTTCATTAGGTCATCGGATTGTTTATTGCAAGAAAATTTTGTGGATGGAAAAAAATACGATATTTTAATAACAATGAATACAATAAATTCTTGAAGGGCTAATGCATCTTTTCACACAGCGAACTCAAACTCAAAGCATTTATTTCAATTAAACCATTTACAGGCACTTTTGAACTGTCCGGAAGTCGGTCAGTCAGAAAATATGAATCTAGTTGCCCATGCCAAAGCGTAGGTACCTATGGAGAAGAACGGCCAAGAAACTCCATGGACACTCTTTTAAATAATATTTTTACAAAAATATTATTTACATCATTAATATTGAATTTATAATTATATGTGAGAACGGTATAAAAAAGCCGTACGCGTAAAAAGCGCCCAGAGTACAGAAAAAGTAACAAAACAACAATCCAAAAATAAAATAATTAAAAATAAGCCGAGGCAGCTAAGTGATGACCAGCTCCAACTGGCGGCACCCGTTAACGAACATGACGCGAAATAACTAAAAGTATTCTCACTTTTAGTGATCAGAAAAGTTTGGAAAACATAAACTACTCTTCACACCCGGAATTCACGATTTCCTACTTTTTTTACAGCCGATACAAGAGATTGATGCACCATAAGTTGTGGTGCCATAAATAAAACATTGTCTATACCCCACCTCGTTTGTATCGCGTGCGTGCCTGATTTCAGTCTTTCAGAACTAAGCGATAAGGCCGTCAAGTTTGGGTATATTCGCTACGGTGTCCGTGACATTGTAGATGTTTCACTTTTTAACCGACTAAGGCGAAGTTAAAAGGAGGGTTATAATTTTGACCAGTATGTATGTGTGTATGTATGTTCATCTGTTCCCTCATTGCTTCAAAAGTACTTGTAATAATTCAAAATTCAAAATTCAAAGCATTTATTTCAATTAGACCTTGTACAGGCACTTTTGAATTGTCAAAATTAAAATTAAATAGTCTGTCAGTTAGTCCGAAAGTTGAAGCTAGTTGCCCATTCCAAAACGTAGATCTCTATGGAGAAGAACGGGCAAGAAACTCCATGGACACTCTTTTAAATCAAGATATTACAAAATCCTGGGTACATTATTCTTGTTGCTTCTATATGTGAGAACAATGTAAAAAAAAGACACAAATGAAGAAACAATTCAAAATATAAGATTAAAAATAAGCATTGGCAGTTAAGAGATGACCAGTCTCAACCGACGGCGCCCGTTCACGAACATGACGCGTGGATCAGCACCATCCAGCTCAACCAGTTTGTAGGGAACCGAATGATCCAACACACTTGACAAATGAGGTATTTTTTGAAGCGTCTTGATTGTCTGCTGGTTATAGGCTATGGGACGTCACACTAAATTTAATATGGCGTCCTCTAGAGGACATAAAGTAATTAATTTTAAAATAAATATTTTGGGATTGTGCCTTGTAGGGTATCAAATTAAAGGGCTTAATTAGCACATTTCAAAAATATAAATATTACCTACTGAAATAAGCCCCAAAATAATTAAATTAAAAAAATGTATAAAAACTAAAACCCGACTACGGAAAAGGATGAGACAAGGAAGTACCTTCCCGTGGTCGCATGCTACCATAGCTTTTATGTATGTTAGTACAGCGGCACCCTTGCCCACTAATGTGATTGGTTGATCGAAATTACTCGTCATCATCCCGTTGCCTAGTCTTTTGACTGGAAGCTTTTGACTGGAAGCCGACCCCAACTATGTTGGGGTCGGCTTCCAGTCAAAAGCTGCATCCGCAGCTGAAAATCACTATTTTACATGGAGCGACTGCCTATCGGACTAAGAAAGTAATACTGGTTGTCAGACTTTCGGGTCACCTATAGAGGTATGAGGAACAGGGCGGAAAGTTCACTCATCCTCCATAGAAAAGGAAGGATCCTCCGACTCTCCCGGGTGTTTTGTCTGGCGGGCAACTGCCCGATGATTAATTTCGGGCTGTTGTATCTATGCTAATTGCGCGGTAAACTCTATACTTGCGAGATGCAGGATTTTGCGTGACGTCAGTATGACGCGTTGTTCACATGTGGCGTTGTAGATACCGCTACACACCCATCCACGGACCAACCAAGGCAAGCGTAGCTTACCCTGATCGATCCACCCGCTGTTGTAACTTAGCCACATGATAGAACTTACTGCAGCCAATTAAATTGCTTGATAATGTCTTGATAACAGATTTTAACAGGCTTTCAGAACCCTAGGATAAGAATAAAAAAAAAACACAGCTAGGTGCCTAAAATTTTTCATTAATTCAGCAGTACCAGTACTTAAGATAGTAAAATTCTTAATCTTTCGTTTTCATTTCCCGTTTTATAGCGAATTTTATTAATTTTATAATTTACAATTTACCTTGTAGATTTTATCGTTTAGTCGTTTCAAATTACGTGAAATACCATTTTACTCCAAATGATAGGCTCATTGCCTGCTGCTTATCTAAGGTAAAAAAGACAGGTAGTTTTATTACATCTATACTATTATTATAAAGAGGTAAAGTTTGTAAGTTTGTATGTAGGGGGTAATCTCTGGAACTGCCAGTCGGATTAAAAAAAATATGTTTGTATTTGATAGCCCAATTCTTGAGGAAGGCTATAGGCTATTTAACATCACGCTATGACCCTTAGGCGCCGAGCAAAAAGAAAAATAAGTCAGAAAGAACGATAAGCGGAAACGAAGTAATAGCGCGGGCAGGACTTAATAGCTCATAAAAGGTGAGAAAACGAAAGTATTTATTTATCTCAAGATTTTCTTTTTACGTAGGTAGGTACCTAAACCTTACAAAACTATCTGTCTAGCCTTTTCCCAACTATGTTGAGGTCGGCTTAAGGTCTAACCGGATGCAGCTAAATACCAGTATTTTACATGGAACGTCTACCTATCTGACCTCCACAACCCAGTTACTGGGTAATACGATACCCCTTGGTAAGACTGGTTATCAAACTTTCGGGTTTCTGACTGGTATCGTGTTACCCACACGATACCCGTTGTTGGGTTGTCATACTTTTGGGTTTCTAACTACCCGTAACGACTGTCAAAGATCTAAAAATGACAGCCGGGACCATCGGCTTAACGTGCTTTCCGAGGCACGAAGGGGTCTCGGTATGTAAAGACGGTCACCCATCCACGGACCGAGGGTGGCAAGCGAGAGGAAATAGACCTTGATTTAACCTTTTAATGTTCTGAAAAGTACTACCCAAAAGCCAGGTGGTATTTATATAATTTAATAACCCTACATCGCGCTGGTACAAGAAATGACGTAATAATATCATAATTTATTGAACAAACAACTCCCCATGTGATTGTAGGTAATAACTTCAGACTCAAATCCAGCGTGTTTGCTTTATGGTAGATATTAATTAGTTTAATGTAGCCGGTAATACGGCTCACGGAGTTTGGAAATACGGACGGAGTAATCTTTGGAGGGAGTTTAAAATCCGTCAGTTGAATAATAATCGTAAGCACAAAAAGGTATGGTTCAATTTTACCACTGTTATTAATCCTACTTATATTTTTTTCTTTTGTTTACAAATATTGCAAATTTTCCGGTGTTACCTACTAATTTTATTCAGTGAACGCGATATTTATGTCGATCATTTTTAATCTTAATTTCATACATTTTAATTTTATCTCTATGTGCTTGTCGCTGTTAATAATTTATCAATGTAATATATTTGTTTATTTAATTTTATTTAAATTGTCATTGTCATAAATTAAACTTGGGGGTTGCTAAAATTATTTTTCGATTAAATGCTCTATTTACGAAATATTAAACTTTAAAGTGCAAATTTTTGTTCCTGTAGGGTCCGTACCCCCAAAAAAAGCTAAACTGCTAGTTTGAAAAATCTGGAAAAATTCTCGATGATAGTGTATTTCATGAACTTTAAAGAAAAACTATAGCGGTTAAGATAACTTTATTAGTTTAGCAGTAATAGTCTTTGAACTTGGATGTTGGATAACTGTGTACCAAATACAAAATCCTTAGCATTAATCCTTTAAAGTGACTAAGATAAAGTAGTTGCTTGTTTATAACGGGTAAAGACTTGCATTGAAAAACAAAATATGAAATAAGAAACTAAAAAAACCATAATAAATTATCATAAGTTTCACAATACTGCCGCTAGATAGCGCTGTACCAACGGGTTACGCTTTCATTCGAGTATATTCGAGTGATCAACATCCTCACACGTCTTAGAAATGATAATTCAAATTTAAAGTCGATTTTTGTTAAACCATTAACTAACTTCACCACTTACATTCAGAATAAAGAACAACAGAATCGTACTATATTGTGATAACGGACTACTACGGAATCCTACACTGTGCGTGGCCCGACACGCACTTGGCCAGTTTTTTAATTAAATTGGGAGGTTCTCGTCTGGACGTCTATAGTACCATCCGCGCTTGGTCGATATACCGACTAGTCATACTCAGCGCTTCTCCTCCACATTTATTATGCGCACGAAAAGACAAAGTGTAGAACTCTCTGCCAGCGTCTGTATTCCCTTCCACGTATAACCCGGTAACCTTCAAAGCAAGAGTGAATAGGAATCTTCTGGACTTGCTCGTTCTATCATAGACCTCGTTTTTCACCAGACGAAATCGAGGTCAAGATCTCGCCCATTTGCATTTTTTTTTAACTAGCAATTTTTGTTACACATTTTAAAAGCAGGTTTTTATTTATTTATTTATTTATTTATTTAGGGACAACAAACAGTAGTGTAATAATAAGTAAACCTAAGTTAAAACTTAATAATAGATGTAACAAATACACTACTCACAACGTTATCCACATATTACTTAACAGATCTACTAGTTGTTAGAAAGAACTATATAATAACAGGCAGAATAAAGTAAACATTACTTAATTAATAGGGTTCTGATCACTTAAAATAGAAACAATTTCTTTTCTAAATATAGCCTTTTAGGTCCTATGAGACCGTCCAACTGTTAACATGGTAAATATACTCAAAATATATTTTAACGTATTTAAAAATAACACTACTCTATTTCATATAATTAACCCCAGACTTTATTTATAACGCTAACCTAATCTTGCTTATTTCAACTCAAATATATACTTAGACTTAAAAAGCTAACTCAGACGGCCCTACGGCATAAAATATAATAGCTAGGTCTTCGTAATGTTAGCCAGTTAGACATTTACATATTTAATATTCCTATTCTGAAATAGTACAATACTGTAATGGTCCGGCTGTCATGGCGCGCTGCAGGTTGAATTAAGAAAATGGGGCGAAATGTTTTTGGGTTTACACAATAGTTGGGCCAGTGGAGTGTATATTTTGTTTAGTGTATAATATTATGTAGATGGGGTCACTATGGGTGGGAAAGTGTTTAACAGTTATTTAGTTTTATTATTTAGCTGCCTTATTGTTATAGTGGTCGCAAGCGCTACTGCTGAGCGGTCTTGGGTTCAATTCCCAAGTCCGCAAAGTGTTTTTAGGGTTCCGTACCACAAAATGAAAAACGAATCTCTTATAAGATCACTTCGTTGCTCGTCTGTCTGTCCGTCAGTCAAGACCCTTTTTCTCAGGTACGCGTGGAGTTATCAAGTTGAAAATAATATCAAATACTCAAAGCTCCCTTGAAGCAGTGAAAAAATCAAACTTCTAAAGGCCTACGCAGACCGGGACGGCATGGCCAAGGGATTTAAATTTTTACTAATGGACATTCAAACGTATCGATATAGAAATACGACATAAATTGCTATGCTTTAAAATATGCCGTGGCATCGAAGCGGATTTCATTGCACGACATTGAAAGACGCGCCACGGGCTCCCGCAGCGGGATGCCGTGGCGTCCTGCGGTAGGCAACGCCATGCCAAGGACTCCGGCGCTCGTTGTGACATACCGCGGGGTGAGGTGGCGGGGGTAGAGAAGCGGGGAAGCCGCTGGAATGCCGTGGTATCTAAGCGGCTAATGTGCGCTGACTACGGCAAAATCCCTTGCCATGCCGTCCGTCTGCGTAGGCCTTTAGTCAACGCAATCAAAAGATATGGGCGTTTATGTCCCGAAATCAAAACCTATAGTGTACTTCCCATTAAAATTTTAAAGAAGCAATTGTATATAGCACGATTAAAGGAATCCGAAAACCGTAAATTTTTAGTAACATTACAAAAAAAAATTAAAACTATCATACCTACAAACTTGTACTTACGTACTACGGAGCCCTTGGTTTGCGAGTCCGACTCGCATTTGCCTGGTTTTTTATCTATCAGGAATTTCTCAGTAGCAGCCCTTCAGGCGGGGTTCAGGGGATCAGAACGGAATAACTCGTCTGGATTCGTGCCCGGTTATAGCAATAGGCTCGCCCCCTATTAGATGGGACTTACACATTACTGGTGAAATATTGCTACAGCTACAACAGGTCCAAAGTCTGCCTAAGGCTCAATTTACACCCTGCGGAATGCAATAGAAGCGAACTTTTTTTGTACAAAGCTTTATGAACTTTATGTCAATAGTGTAACGCACAAATTAGATACACCCATACCACAAAATACAGATAGTACAGAAGGCAATCTACATGCAAAGTGCGCTCGAGCAACGAACACATAGACACCGCTCACGGACACGTTATCTCGGAGTGGTTGGGAGTAGTGCGAGCGCGAGTGCCATTCGTTTGAGACACGCGTCTTTGAAGTGCAAAAATGGAGCAACAAAAAAATTACTATCTAAGCTCGATTTATATAATAGTTTCCTATTTTGAATCAGTTTAAACGAAGTAACTTTTTTGTAAGATAAATTCACGCCACCAACTATTGCGTAAGTTGAAAACATGATTTGTTGTTTGTCTAAAACAACACAATATCTACGATATTGCAATTTTTATCTACGATATTGTGTTGTTTTGTTAGGTTTAGGTCTAAAACGGATAGGGCAAAATAAATTGTATAGATAGGGTAATCCGTTTTGAAGTTATTAAGAGCGTTTACGCCGTACGGCATTTCATACCAAATTTCAAGCCCTTATTTTTCGAATTGAATGAACGGATTTTAATGAAACTTAATACACATAAGCAGGATATAAAGGTCTAAAAAGTTAGTAGAAAACATTTTCGAAATGTCTTATTTAAAAAAAGATAACTGGAAATATCTGTTTCTATGGAAAATTTAAAATCAGTCTAATTTAGCTGTAACACTATTTTTCGAAAATGTTTTCTACTAACTTTTTAGACTTTTGTATCCTGCTTATGCGTGTGAAGTTTTATTAAAATCAGTTCATTCATTTCGAAAAATAAGGGCTTGAAAGTTTGTATGAAATGCCGTTCGGCGTAAACGCTCTTAAGAGCCTATACTACCTCAAATGGCTTAGCATGATCCTCCGTTATGTCGAAAATACCGCAGCATTAATTTTGAAATAAATATATGCTAAAGTTGAGGATTAATGCTAGGTACTATGTTAGACGAAAACACGATTCCATAAAATTTTCTCGATAGAAAAAAATTCCAAAGTTACCTCCAAATTGAACAATAAACCGCTGGTATTCGAAAAATACTTCAAATTAGATCATGAAACTTTGCATACTAACTGAACTAACTATAAAGCAGGTCTAATGTTATTTAGTTTTTTTTTATTACCTTTATTTTCACCGTAAAAAGCAAATACCTAAACTATTGGCGCTGCCTTCCGCCCAGCACCGCACTCCGTCTCGCTCTCACACAGTCCGCGAGCAGTATCGTGCGAGCAAGATAAAGAGTGAACTTTAGCTGAGGTAGTATAGGCTCTTAAGTATTTTCGATGGTGAAAATTGACAAATGTAAAATTTGATATGTTTTTGTTCTGTAAACTTTTTGTATTGTAATACTATGTTTATTGTTTTGTTTTAATATTGTAGAATAAGCTCAACAATAAATCAAACAACTAGATACGAGTGCCACTGCCACGATAGTTTTTTGTGCATAAGCCAAAGTTGACAACCCTAGCGCGTCCGCCGAGCGTAGCGTAGGTGTGAAAAGTGAAGTACTTACATGTGACATTCTGTACTATCTGTATTTTGTGCCCATACGCACGGGTCACGCATCTTCTGGAGAATTATCGCGCATTCTCGGGAACTCCTGCAGTAACAAGCTCGTATCTAGTTTGTACGTTAGACAATTGATATAAAGTTCATTTTGCTATTACGAAAACTCGATTCCACTCCGTTCCGCGGCGGTGTAAATTGAGCCTAACTCTTCGGGAATTACAGTCTTGTTGTTATGATGTCATGAGTACCATTCTTTATCTGTAAGATATTGTAAGTTTTAATTCCTGAGTTGTTCAAAGTAATATTGAGTTTTTCTGTTAAGTAGGTAATTGCAGATCTTACATTTTATTATTACTTCTACATTTACCATACACTAGCTTCCGTCCGCGGCTTTGCCCTTGAGGTATGTCGATAAAAACTATCCTTTGTCCTTCCCCGAGATGCAATCTATCTCTCTGCCAAATTTTATCGAAATCCGTTCAGTAGTTTAGGCGTGAAAAGGTAACATACAGACAGACAGAGAGACAGAGTTACTTTCAAATTTATAATATTAGTATGGATGGATATGTATAGTAGCCAATGTTGAATATATTTCCATAACTTCGAAATTAATGAATAAATAATTAATTTTACTTCAGTAAAATTTACATTCTGGTTAAGTAAAGCTTTTTATTCATGAACCACGTTTGTTTTTGGCTGCACGCAATTTTTACCGACGAAAGAAACGCGACAACAAACAAATTTATTATTTCAAGCGTAAAATGATTGCTGCTTGATAAATCTTTGTTGATTGTTTTCTTCCGCCTTAGAATTAGTTATTTATATTAATTTACGAGCTTAGTTAACCTGTAACTTACGGACCGTTCATCTGCCTAGCCTTTTCCCAATTATGCTGGGTTCGGCTTCCAGTCTAACCGTATGCAGCTGAATACCAGTATTTTACATGGAGCGACTGCCTATTACACCTCCACAACCCTACAGATTTTCGGGCTTCTGTCTGTCTGTCTATCTGCTACCTCTTCACGCTTAAACCGCTGAACCGATTTAGATGAAAGTTTGAGTCCAGGAAAAGGACATAGGATAGTTTTTATCTCGATATTCCCACGTAAACTTATGCGGGTAAAACCGCGGGGCGGTGCTAGTTTACCATACACAAAAACACTCTAGAATACCCTACACGTGTTTCACGCAGACATTACCAAGCGCATATTAAAAGGTTTTTCCAAATGCCTACGGGTCCCTAATACCGAACAATATAGGCAGCAAGTATTAACCCTAAGTAGGACTTTATTAAATTCTTTTCCGACATTTTTATTGAAAAACATTATTTTCTGTACTTATTTACTTTTACGATGTGGTGAACTGTAAATAGAGTAGAGTAGAGTTGAGGGCTCTGAATACGTTGTTCTCTATTCTCGACAATCCCAGTGCTCCTTATTTTATGTACCTGCAATCTATGCAAATAAAATTTACTTTACTTTACTCCTTCTTACATGACTTCTTAAATTAAATATTTATGCTCTGCCCATGCTAAAAATCTTCGTTCTACTAACAATCGTCTTCTACGATGTCCTTTTCACCGTTCTGGCTTCATTCATTCTTCTGTCTTTGTTCAGGCGGTCTTTCTTTGGAATTCGCTCCCTCTGAACATCAGGACGACAACCAGTCGAGTGAAGGCATCCAGGAAGGTGAACATATCCGTCAAAAGTTGACCGTAACATCTCAGCGCTGATTGTGTGTTCGAACTTGCGACCTACAACTCGAAAGTCGCGGCCGGTGCCACAAATGCTCCTTGATGGCCACGCCTAGCTTGTTGGGCAAATAAACTGTTTTTGTATGATAACAAAAACAACAAATAGGCGAAAAATTATTTGCAAATTTTAACGGACAACTTACATACATACATACGAACAGTGCAAGCTAAATAAAAGCTTGTAAAAACAAAATCAAAATCGGTTCGTCCGTTCGGGAGCTACGATGCCACAGACAGACACACACACACACACAGACACGCCAAACTTATAACACCCCGTCGTTTTTGCGTAGGGGATTAAAAAGGTTATTTTCAGGCTTTTATTTTTCACTATTTACCCTTACAAATGCCGCCAGCCTTTTAATTTCTGCTTTAATTAAACAAAAAAAAACTGTATCAACAGTGAAACAATCAGTCACAAAGCGACTCAGGACTCCCGTGACTTTAAAAGAAAGAAATAATTTATCTTTCTTACCATACTCATATTACAAATTCGAAAATAACTCTGACTATCTGTCTGTATGTTACATTTTCACGCCTAAACCACTGAACGGATTTCGACAAAACTTGGCAGAGAGATAGATTGCATCCCGGGGAAGGACATAGGATAGTTTTTATCGACATACCTCGCGGGCGAAGCCGCGTGTGGAAGCTAGAACTTTATAAGCAGAAGAGTTCGTTTGAACGCCCTAATTTCTGGAACTACCAGGCAGATTTGAAAAATTCTTTTTGCATTTAATAGCCCAATTCTTGAGAAAGTTTATAGACTTTATTAACATCACGCTGCGACCCTTAAGAGCCCTTAGGAGCAAGGCAGTAAGAAGGTTACGCGAAGACGAAGTAATTCACGGGCGGACGATGCGATGCTATAGGATATATTATTATACTAGCTTCTGCCCGCGGCTTCGCCCGCTATGTATGTCAATAAAAACTATCCTATATCCTTCCCCGGGATGCAATCTATCTCTCTGTCAAATTTTAGCGAAATCCGTTCAGAGGTTTAGGCGTGAAATTAAAAGGTAACATACAGACAGACAGAGTTACTTTCGAAGTTATAGTATTAAGTATGGATGTTCAAACAAGAAATTTCACGCGGGCTGAAGCTAGTACCTAATAAAATTGTGTTTCATAAATTGATCCATAAGTACCATATTCAAGTATACATCAAACAAAACCAAACCAAAGAGAGAGAAAATCGTCATTAACTTCTAGATTCACTTACATACACGTCTGATCCTATTGACATTATAAACCCTCCATTGAACAACTCCTATTCAATTGATCCAATAAGAAAAAATATCAGCAAAATCTCACAGAACATCTTGAAACGAACGTTACGCAAAAATGTGCAAATGGACGGAAATCCTTTAATTTTTTTCCTTTATTTTTAGAAGGTTGAATAGAATTTTAGTAAAAACGTCGGGATTTGTCCATAACAGCTTTTTTAAAGGGAAGTAAAATCAAAGTAGGTTCTTCTGCTTTACTTCGTTTTTTTGTGCTCGACAGGAAGTAGCATAATCAGTCTATAATGTTTCACTGCTGCTGGGACAGAGGCTTTCCCTCTTCAACAATGAGTGGGCTATAATCCACCACGCGGGCCCAGTGCGGGTTGGTAGATGTCACATGTCTTCGAATTTTTGTTTCTAGGACATGCCGATTTTCTCACGATGTTTTCCTTCGCCGTTTTGAGAGCAGTGGTGGCAATGAAATTACTTACACAAAGTAAAACGCCTGTCGACAGGAAGTACTTCACCTAAAATATACAACACCTCCAAGGGATTTGCCGGTACGTTGCTGACTTTAGAAACAAATAAATCTGTTATCTTGGGAACTAACCTCGTTGACATATAAAGATAAGAAAGACAATACGTTTATTCGCGGTAAACACGACCCAGAGGAATAACACAAACACAAAATAAGAACAAGTTGGGGAAAACATGCGTCACATCCACGCAAAACGGCCATCGCTCAGCATAATGCTAAGACCCTATGCGAGACAGAGCCCCAGCGCTGGTTTTCAGCGACAGCCGGCGTTGACGTAATGACGTCAACCGGTGCAGAATACGAAGAAAAGAAAGGTCACAGAATAAGCAAAGTGAAGTGTCAATGGGTTGGTGATACTAGGAGTTTTCGGTCAGTTGGACCCGGTCGCTTCTGGACCCGCGGGTCCAGTTGACCACATCATTTATTCTAGAACCGATGACCGTTAGAATAGACGTGTTCTTCAGTGGAAACCTCGAATTGGCCGGCAGGATAGGTGCAGCGACGACTTTCGCAGGGCGGCTGGTAGCAGCTGGAGTTTGTTTGCGTCATTTTTTTCCAGCTAAAGTGGTGAACAGCGGGCGTTTTGGGGGACTGTCTTATATAATTTTGACGCTCAAAATGTGCTGATTCTCAGCGTAGTTTAAATAAATTATTTTTGATTTTGATGAGAGAGCCGAAGACCGAGTCGATTGGCGTGTGATTGGATCGACTTACCTATATTTAGCTGCAGACAGTTAAAAGTGCCCGGAGAGGTCCGTGGCTAAATAATAACAGCCGCACAGGTTGATAGATCAGGTTAAGCTACGCCTGCCGCGGTTGGTCTGTGGATGGGTTTTTACATACCGTGACCCCTCCATGCCTCGGAAAGCACGTTAAGCCGTTGGTCCCGGCTGTCATTCGTGGATCTTTGACAGTCTTTACTGGTAATCTGAAGCCCGAAAGTCTTACAACCATTCTTATCAAGGGCTATCGTATTACCCAATAATTGAGTTGTGGATATCAGAAAAACAGTCGCTCCATGTAAAATACTGGTATTCAGCTGCATCCGGTTAGACTGGAAGCCGACCCCACATACCTAGTTGAGAAAAGGCTGGGCAGATGATGAGACTGTTAGAAGTAGACGATGATAAAGTAATGTGTTATCGGCATGTAATTTATTAGTTACCTACAATCAAAACAATTACAGTTTTGGCCATACTTAATATACCCATCGTAAGCATGGCCTTTTTTCTCTATTAATTTGCCTTATAAAACCCGTAAATTATTGTCATCAAAGTTACAGCAATTAATATGCTTGACTTGGCCGGTGATTTGTCTTCGTCCGGCACAACGAACTCTTTCATAAGGAAAGCTCCTTACGAAAGAGTTCGACCGAATTTCGTGAATATTACGTAAAATTTGAAGTTCACTAACAATTGGTATCTTATCCCGAAAAGTTTCGAGACTCAATTGAAAGAAAGGTCAAACTGTCTTGAGTTATGTACCTAAATAGGGGAGTAGCCCCATTTCTAAAGGCACATTCCAAGGTCTAGAATAGTGGATTCAAGGAATGACCTTCATTTTATATAGGGTGGGTTTTTTTTGTATATTATTATTAAAAAAAACCGGCCAAGTGCGTGTCGGGCCACGCACAGTGTAGGGTTCCGTAGTAGCCCGTTATCACAATGTAGTACGATTCTGTTGTTCTTTATTCTGAATAGGTAAAAAAAAAAAACATATTTTTGTTTTCAATGCAAGTCTTCACCCATTATAAACAAGCAACTACTATATCTTAGTCACTTTAAAGGATTAATGCTAAGGATTTTGTATTTGGTACAAAATTATCCAACACCCAAGTTCAACGACTAGTACTGCTAAACTAATAACGTTATCTTAACCGCTATACTTTTCCTTTAAAGTTCATGAAATGCACTATCATCTAGAATTTTTCCAGATTTTTCAAGCCAGTAGTTTAGCTTTTAGATGGGGGGGGGACGCCCTACTGGAACAAAAATTTGTGATGAAAAAAATATTTATCCCCACTTCACATGTAGGGGAGCTACCCTAAAAAAAAATATTTTCCAAAATTTTATTTTACCACTTTGTCGGCGTAACTGATATACGTACTCCTACAAAATTTCAGCTTTCTAGTGCTAACGGTCTCAAAGATTAAGCGAGGACGGACAGACAGACAGACGGACGGACAGACAGACATGGCGAAACTATAAGGGTTCCTAGTTGACTACGGAACCCTAAAAAGTGGCCTGGTTGTTGTTGTTATTTTACATAAATTCCAATGTGTTAAAGTTTTTTCATCTAAAGATACTCAATAGTAACCCGTAGTTTCGAACTGTGCCCGATATACATTAAAAGGCTCGCCCTCGCTCAACAAAAGCCGGCGAAACGTGATTATAATAAATGTATACATACATATATATATTGGGTAGAGATCTACCAATCCCTTTGAAGAAAAAGGCGTAATGCATTATATTACTATCGAAATTACAACTTCGTTATCAGACTTTACAAGTCCTTCAGTAGGGTTTCAAAATGGCTTCATACAATTTAACTACGTTCAGCAAAACATCATCATTTCAGCCGAAAGACGTCCACTGCTGGATATAGGCCTTCCCCAAAAGGGGGGGGTTTGCCAGCAAAACATACTTAAACAAAACCATAGCCAGATCCTCCATCTTAAAAATAAAATAACGCCTTCAAATTTAACCCCAAAATAACGCAGCTCCATTGTCACGTCGAAAATCACTGAAAGACATTTCATTAACCCTTCTTTGATGAAATTAAGTAAAGGGTCCCGTCTACCCCTTACTTTGCGACGTCGACGTCGATGTTAAAAGTTATGAAGGAATTTTTCATAAATACTTTTCCCTCTTTTTTATGGAGTTGGAAGAATTTGCGATGTCAATGGTTGGTGATTAAGTGAGAGAGAAAGAAAGGTTCATATGTTCTTTGGTGGGAACAGGAAAGCCCGTGAATTAAGTTCACATATATTTTGGCAAGCAGATAGAAAGTGTAGTAGAGCACAGGGGCAACGGCCGTGACTCACGAGTTATAGGTCGTAGGTTCGAACCCTAACAGGTGATTTTACTTTCTGTAAATTATTTCATTACCACTGTTCTCAAAACGGCGAAGGATAACATCGTGAGGAAACCGGCATGTCCTAGAACCAAAAATTCGGAGACATGTGACATCTACCAACCCGCACTGGGCCCGCGTGGTGGATTGCGGCCCACTCCCTCTCACATTATAGGCTGGGACATTATAGGCTGATTATGTGTAATCGTTTACTTCAAATATTTCATTAGTATCTAGTTTACGGTCTATCAGTCGTTACAGGTAGTCAGAACCCAAAAAGTCTGACAACCAGTCCTACAAAGGGGTGTCGTGTATGTAACTGGGTAGTCGAGGTCAGATAGGCAGTCGCTCCACGTAAAATACTGGTATTTTTCCGGTTAGACTTTCCAGTCTAACCGGAAAAATACCAGTATTTTATTAAGTACCAGTATTCTATGTTGGGGTCAGCTTCCGCTGACCCCAACATAGTTGTGAAAGGGCTAAGCAGATTGATTGTTAGTTTTTTGTTTACTTCAAGTTACTGCTCGATTTCTGCGAGGTAATTTCGCGAAACACTAACGCGGTGCTATTCTGTAAAAATCTCACCGTGAAAACTTAGGTGAGGTGAGCGTGGAGTGAGCTGTCAATAGTGTCAATTCCTAGCACAAAACAAACTCACTTCACCTAAGTTTTCACGGTGAGATTTTTACAGAATCGACCAGCTGTAGTTACTCGTAATGGCGTTGATTTTGACAGTTCAATAACATTCATTGCGTTAGTTACGTTGTTGAGCAGACAAATTTTTCGAACATATGAAGCAATGGATTAGCAATATCCTTCAAAATGATTCAGATTGTGATTGATAGTGTGTTACGCAATTAGGGTGCTGGTTTTAATAAGTATGACGGAGATGGTATAGTGTGTCTCGTTATCATCAGGCATATTTTAATTATTGTGGGCTACTGTGGGTATGTGTTGGTTATTGCGCAATAGAGAAACAGTTTGCAGTTCAAATCAGATTATAATTTCACGAACAGTTTAATTACACTAGCGAATCACACACTGTAGGTACACACTCAACGATACGGAAGTTTCTGAGCACCTCTTATCCGTATGATGTCCAATGGTCAAGTCCGCCGCTCCAACTCGAAGCTCGCTCTCCTCGACCCCCCCACTGACTCAGGCTTGACTCTGTCCAGCACCACGAGATGGCGCTGACGTTCCGAATAGTCAAACGGATGACGTATTTCCGAGAAGTATAAAAATAACCCTTCAAACAAAAAGCCAACAATAATATCGAACAACATAAACGACTACCTACCCAATTTACATCAAACCCTTAACGATACAAAGTTAAAGAAAACATTTATATTTATACTTAAAAACCAAAATTACCTGAAACTAAGTTTGTAATAACAGAAACAAGGAAATTATAAAATGATTATCTGTACTAGCAGCGCCCCGCGGTTTTACCTGCATAAGTGTCGATTTCGCGGGAATATCGGGATAAAGACTATCCTATGTCCTTTCTCGGGACTCAAACTATATCTATACCAAATTTCATCTATATCGGTTCAGCGGTTTAAGCGTGAAGAAGTAACAGACAAACAGACAGAAATACTTTCACAATTATAATGTTAGTAAGGATATTAACTGTGTTTACTACGTTATAATTTTTTTTTACAGAAAATGCAAAATGTTGAGATAAGGCAAAACCAAAATATTCTTCGTCACTTAGTAGTGGTCATCGTATTAGTGGTTTAGCCATAGAACTGTTATTACTTGCACTATATTTCAGCGAGTTTAGCAGCTTAAATATCACCAGGATTGAGTTCGTCGTGGACTTGATACGAGAGCAGTTCCCCCGACATCATCATTGTCATCAAGGTAACTTCTCTTCTTAGTATGTGAGTGTAGAGAACACAGACTAAGAAGAGAAGTTACCTCGTAGATAATGTAGAGTAAAGTTATAGACGAGTTATAGACGGTACTTTGATAGATATTATTATAATAGTTTATGGTTTTAATTGATTTTATGCATTCGAGTCCAGAAGGATCATTACATAACATCAGGAAGCTAGTTTAAGCATCCAGAATCTTGAGTTTATGTTTATGATTATGAACCAGCTCCATTAAATAAAATAAATGTTAACTAAATGTATTGTTGAGTTGAATCGGTGATTAGTTAGTTATACACTGTGGTCGGCTCCTTCTCTATTAACGTCATAGACTAAAACCATAAAGCAAAAGTTGTTTAAAATTTATTGACAAGCAACGTGTTGTCATCAGAAGACAGTTGCCACGCAACCATCGATGCAACGCTCTGCTAGAGTGACGGTGATCAGCCAGTGTCACTCTTATCCGACCCCTTTGATGATTCTAGTAACTTCATAACAAAACTAAATGATGGCACTTGCTGCGCAGTCAAATATAAACTATCTAAAGCAAGTATTATAATTTTCTACTGACTTAATCCACTCCAAATCGATTTTGCTAATCGCCATATAAACCTTGGTTCATCCAGCACTACTTAAAACAGAAATTAATCCACCATAACTTCTCCAAGTCCCATCATCCTCATCGCCACTGCAGTAATTTGTTTAACACTTATACTTTAACGTTATAAATGTTCTCAAACTTATTCAAACTTCAGTCCCAAAAATATAGTGACAGCTTGAAAAACGAGGCCGAATGAAAACTTTCCAAAGACATTCATAATTCGAAGCGATTGTATCCGACACCATAAAGTCACATTTATTAATATTTATCTGATTATTTTGCGTATACTGTGCAATTACTTTTTATATTCCGAGATTCATTCGGCATTTTTATTATACCAATTGTAAAATGTTACATCCGCTGCCTAATTTGACAAGATATTTATAAAATGAGAAACGAAAAAATGCGTCAAAAGAGAGGTAGGAATTTGACAATATTCGTCTTCCCTATGGTGAAAGAATTAATTTGAAATTCCTCATGTAGGTAATATCAAATTTCAGTTCATTCATTCTTTGTTGTACACAGATAATGAATTAGTAACAGAGTTGATATTTATTAGTTACTAGCTGCGCGCCGCGGTTTCACCCGCGTGAATGTCGATCCCGTGGGAAAATCGGAATAAAAAGTAGCATATATGTTAATCCAGGGTGTCAGCTACCTCCTTACAAAAGTTTATCAAAATTGGTCCAGGCGTTTGAGCGTGAAGAAGTAGCAAACATATAAACACACACACCCCCACACTTTGACAGTCGTTACGGGTAGTCAGAAGCCCGAAAGTCTAACAACCAGTCTTACCAAGGGATATCTTATTTATTTATTATTACCCAGTAACAGGGTTGTGGAGGTCAGATAGGCCGTCGGTCCATGTAAAATACTGGTATTCAGCTACATCCGGTTAGACTGGAAGCCGACATCAACATATTTGGGAAAAGGCTAGGCAGATAAATGATATAAGATAACACGGAAACCCATCTCTTTAATACAAAAACACAGAAAAACAGAGGAAGTAGATTTTAACCCTACCGTAATATTTTGGCGGTTCTTTTCCACACAACCCGATAGGCCACGATTCCTATTATAAAGATTAGCATTTTCATTAACCCTCTCTCGAATGCAAAACGCCTTTGTAGGTGCTAGGGGTCCTTTCGACCCATAGAGGAAGAAGTAAATGGAGTGTTTAGTCGTGTTATAACAATAATAAACCCTTTTTCAACCGACTTCAAAAAAAGGAGGAGGTTCTCAATTCGGTTGTATGTTTTTTTTTATGTTTGTTACCTCAGTACGCCGTCATTTATAAGCCGATTTGGAAAATTATTTTTTTATCCAATAGGATATGCTTCCAGATTGGTCTCATTTTTTTCAAAATCCAGTTCTGATTATGGGATCCATGAGGAATTGAGGGAACTCCTCAAATATTATAGGCACACCTATAGCGATTTGGGTATTTTTTATAGTAACTCGTGCATTTGCTCTCGGAAACCACCATTTGGTGAAGTGGAACTGATGAAGAAGACCACAGATGGCCACCGGAACTACTCAATAATAATTATTTCACGGGTTGCGATTCGATTACTTTAATATGGTTGCTAAGCACTTTATGCTCGTCACAATGCGAATGGTGAAATAGAGCTGATGGTGGAATACCAGGAGAACTCCTCAACAATTAACGTCCCTGCATCGGGAAAAGCAATATTTTGTAAAAGGCGATGGGCAAGTTGACATTAGGCTATTGTAACTTAGATAATAATATATGATAAACAAACCCACTAAAAAGCGAGAAATAAAAACTTTTTAACAAAAAAAACACTACAAAATGAAAAATAACTTTAATTTCGGAAGTCGTTGGCAAAAACTAAAATACAGATCCAAAGACACCGACTTCCGAAATTAAAGTTATTTAAGTTATTTTTCACTTTGTAGTGTTTTTTTTTTGGAAGTCGGTTTTTTTTTGTTAAAAAGTTTTTTATTCTGAACAACTTTGCGTTGTGGTATTTTCAGTAGTTTACAAAATGTCTCTTAGTTCAAGTATGCCTTTTGGCAAAGACCTTCTCTAACAATTTCCACGGAGTCCTATCTTTTACTACTGCTGTCCAATTTTGACCCGCTGTAAGCTTTAATTCGTCTTCCCACTTTTTATATTGTTTTGCCTTGTTCCTTTTGCCATATCTGGGGTACCATTATGTCACAACTTTTCTCCACTTGTCTTGAATCGTATGAACATTTGGCCTGTCCATCTCCACTGTTATTGGTCTATTTTGCTAAAAACATCAATAACTTTTATCTTTACTCTAGTCAGGGTATTTCGTACCCTATCTTTTTTTTGGTATTATGACTGGTAAGTCATACTTGCTCACTCGTATTACTTCAATAATACGAAAACACACCGGTATTGTATTTTATGTGAGGCATGGGACAGAAAAAAAAAATTGTTGCGTTCTCCTGTCATATTTTAAAAAGGTACCTACACAGCGAGTGACATCTTATGTTCTTGTCACAGACCGACTTAAATTTAAGTCTCACAATTTAAAGTTAAATTGCGAATATAAAACACATCACCGGAATATTTGACTACAATACGCATGTAACATAATTATTATCAAACGTTGACTAATGAGACAATCAAATTTATTATCTATTGCAGCTAGACTCCAGTAATTTCCACTTCACTATGTGAAATAATTCATACCTAATTAAAACATGCGATATGCCTGAGTAATCCACAAAAGACAGGAGTGTCAATAAAATTAAAAAACTTCAAACAATATCCCTCACTCTTTCACAAGTTTTAATTTGCCAATCAAAGTCTTCAAAGACATTTTCGCCCCGTTCAACCTCACATTGTCACTCCATTGATTTCTTATCCGTGTCTCGCCCTTTCCGAAGAGGGTAGCATCGGGAACAATGGCAAAGGTATGAGTACTTATTGTGATCAAACTCGAACCAATGGGTTCAGGCTTACAATGGCTGTAATAAACGCTTGGGTTCGGGTTTTTTTGCATTTGTAAAGGTGTTGTAATTAATTATTTGAGTAGGTTTCTGTGTGAGTCGTAATTAGTGGTGCTTTAGTGGTTTTTGGTGTTGAATAGATCTTGTTTTACTTAGTAATGTATAAAGGGGTTTATTTATAAACGTTTATTAAAATTGAGTGACGTTCAAACGTCAAAAATGTGTGGTTAAACAGTCGCTGATCCTTACTTAATGCTAATAAAGGGGAAAATGTATAGGCATTTCTTTCAAGGACCCTGGGGGTCAATTACTCGTATATGAAGATTCCTATAGTATTTGGGAAGTGATCATTTTGATTTGTGTCATTCAATATTCTCCCTTTCTGGGCCCGTAAGAGTGACAGTTACTTTTTATCATGGCGTATTCACTTTTATTGCTTTACCAGGAAACTCGCATTCCGCGTAAACTGAGATCCGGATTTATAAATCGTTCCCATTCGAGGACTTTCTCCTGAGTGTAGATTTGATGCTTTCAACTTTGAGATGTCAAATGTATAAAATACTAGCTGCGCCCCGCGGTTTTACCCGCATAAATCTCGATTCCGTTGTAATATCGGGATAAAAAGTTTTCTTTGTCCTGATCCAGGTCGTGGTGTACCCGTGTGCCTAACATCCAAATCGATTCAGCCGTTTAACATGAAAGTGTAACAAACAAACATACAAAAAATCAAATCTTTTCTCTTTATAATATTAGTTTAGATCGTGCGACGCATATATACAACGTTATTTTTAGTATATGCGAAACCTGAATATAGTTTGTTCAGAATAAGTAACTGAATCGACTCCAATAATTTTTACCCCACGTTATATTTTGTCCCAAAAATATTTTAAAAGGTAATAGGTTGGACACCGAGCTACACTAAGTAGGTTATCCAATCTTACGACGCCGAACGGTTAGATACCTAGGTACTATTACCTATCAATGAGCGCAAGACGGCGCGGCGCGAGCTCTAACAAACACACTTATAACTTTGTGACTTTTCAAGATAAAGTTTTGAAATTTTGTACATAGATTCTTTACATAAAAATACTAGACACGTGTTTCGGGTTTCACATATATACTGAAAATAATGTTGTAGATTTTTTTTTTTAATTCGTAGTTGTTAATTGACTTTACGAAAAGACCAAATTTTTTAAACCCTTTCCTTTTCTAATGTATCGGTTTTATAAGTAACTGTTACAAGCCCATATTTAAAAAAAGAGTATGTGCTTATTCTTTCACTAGGTAGATCGTCAAAGTTTTTGTTTTGCGTGATTTCAGTCTATTTCTCAAGGTTTTCCGTTCTGTTCGACAACATCAAGCCAAAACGTCAGTAGATAAAGTTTAATGTCTTTATAGATCGTCTTTAGGGTTCCGTACCCAAAGGGTAAAAACGGGACCCTATTACTAAGACTCCACTGTCCGTCTGTCAGTCTGTCACCAGGCGGTATCTCATGAACCGTGATAGCTAGAAAAACAGAAACAGGTCAACAGTGACAGTTGAAATTTTCACAGCTGATGATGTATTCCAGAAACAAATAAAAACAGAATAAAATAAATATTTAAGGGGGGCTCCCATACAACAAACGTGTTTTTTCGGCGTTTTTGCCTTGTGTTACGGAACCCTTCGTGTGGGAGTCCAACTCGCACTTGGCCAGTTTTTTATATTAAGCTAGGTTTTGCCCGCGAATTCGTCCGCGTGAAATTTGTGGTTCCCCGACCCACCCCTTGGCATCGTATCGCCCGTCCGCGCTACGACGCTTACTTCGTTTTCGCTTAGCGTTCTTTCTAAATGTTGTTCCAGAGATTTGGCTTTCAAAGAAACAAGAAAACAAAGTCTTCAGCTTTATTGTTAGACTAGCTGCGCCCCGCGGTTTCACCCGCGTAAATGCCGATCCCGTGAGAATATCGGGATAAAAAGTAGCCTATATGTTAATCCAGGGTGTCAGCTACCTCCATACAAAATTTTATCAAAATTGGTCCAGCCGTTTGAGCGTGAAGAAGTAACAAACATAAAAACACACACACACACTCACAAACTTTCGCCTTTATAATATTAGTGTTATACTCGTATAACACTCAAGTTACTGCCAATCCTTCAGACAGAATCTACAATAATGCAAGACCCACCTCACCATAGACTATATTTCTCTTTGCACCTCACCTATACTCCTACTAAAATAAACACTATAAATTCCTCGACCTGGCTTCTGACACCCGTAGTACATATTCTACTGGCAGCCGCATAATTTTTATATTTTATGAGGTAACACGTGCGTAAAGGTGTGGGCACACGGTTCTATTAGTTGCTCGAGTATATTCTATCGATTGATAGAATACAGAGTGACAGGGAAATTGACGTGCAAACTGATTATCATCAATTCAACACTTAAGTAGAGCGTAGAAATGTTTCGTCGGTTATCAAAAAAACGATCAGCTATTTCAGAAAAGTGTACCTACGTGGTCAAAATGTATGGAACAGCTGATTTTTGATAACCGACGAAATTTTTTGACGCGATGTGTTCATAATAATGGTAACAGGTTGTGCGTCGGAAAGCACGTCATCTTTGCCAGTCGTTACGGGTCGTCAGAAGCCCGAAAGTCTGAGAACTAGTCTTATCAAGGTGTATCGTATTACCCAGTTACTGGGTTATGGAGGTCAGATAGGCAGTCGCTCCATGAAAAATACTGGTATTCAGCTGCATCCGGTTAGACTGGGTGCCGACCGACGCCGCAGAAATTATGATCGACGAATGTGAAAAACCCTCAAAATACGACCAATATAAAAGTGTTCTACCAGACTATTTGCACGCTTAAATTAAGTGTCAGCCTGTACCTGTGTACTTTTTTAAGTCAAATGAATATAATAATTATTATATAACGTAGGATAAGTGATAATTGCATAATATTTTTCGATTCAATGGATCGTGTGTCCTTACCCTTAGGTCTGAGGACATAATATTATTATATTTTTTCCCCGTTTATATCCATTTGTAGTGTGGATATAGTATTTCGTGTGTTTTTATGCTGGGATTCGATTTCTCCGTACTTATATTTATTTTATCGTGTAGGAAAAGGGAGAGAAATATTAAGGGATTAGCCTGTTGTCATCCAATATAACTTGTAGGGGGTAAAGTAGTGACAGAATACAAAAATAGGACTGATATGGGTAACGTTTGGTGTGCTGGGAAAGAAATATGGGCTTGTCAATAATAAAAAAATCTCATTTCGGCTATAACTACAGATATAGATAGACCTAGATAACGCAAGTATCACGATCTGTATGAAAACCAAGAGTGCCATTTTTTGACTACCTACTATGACGTCACAAACACTATTTAGTGATGAGAAAATCAAATCGATGGCGACGGCACCCGTCTCGCCACACTCCCGGAGCCTAGCGCCAGCACTCACGCTCACCCAGCCAGCAGTACTCAGGGCTGAGCGCGAAAGTGGTAGCTTACGATTTTTGTACGTATGCTGGGCACGAGACCCTACCGGGTCAGCGAGCGGGATTGTCCGAAAGGGTTACCGCTGGCCCGGAACATAAAGGGCTAACGAAGGAACTCGGGCGGGTTTTAGTCAGTAAGAGTCGGACACTCCCTTACGCTCCACACAGAGCGGGAGGGGTCATTTGATGATAACGATCCTCAAAAAAAAAAGCTGGGTACGCGAAGTAATTGCTCTAGCGTTATCTAGGTGTATGTCTGTGACTATAACACTGTTTTCCCGACGTGATTATTATGAGGACACACACATATACTCACACCTCCTTTCCATGGGGATGGCAGAACCTACAGAACGCTACCTGCTGCGGTCCTTGGATATTCCTTTTGCCTCGGTTACTTTCATACATCTGATCATACACGCACGCCGGTTGCGAGCACTACGCACCCGACCTGAAGACAATCACTAATAAGGTCACTATACACATGCTCTTTTAGAGCGTCATCCCCGTTTCCACTCACATCTGCCATCAGCATTATAAGGAAGGCTAAGATGACCTAAAGCGCGGGCACTGTCGGACTTTTTTTTTTTTTTTTTTGGGTGGGAAATCATCAAATGACCCCTCCCGGTCTGGGCGGAGCGGAAGGGAGTGTCAGACACTTACTGACTAAAACCCACCCGTGTTCCTTCAGTTGCCTGTGCCAGGGGCCACGGTATCTCTTTCGAACAACCCGCGACCCTGGCGGGCATCGGCCCTAGCGGACCCCGTCAGTTGGTGCTGACATCTCCTTGAGGCGCGCGTGGAACACAACGCGCCGTCGACCCGGGCCTGGTCCTTACCGGACGGCGAGCTGCCCATTGCTCGCCGTCCGCAAGCCCGCGCCTACGGTGGCCGGGAATCGGCTATCGATTCCCGACGCCCAGGGCGTCTCCTGCGGCGGCTAGGGGCGTGAGGGCGCAAGGATTGCCTCTCCATCACGCGCTCCGCCTCCTCCTTCGCGAGCATCACTGCTTCGCAGAAGGAGGCGACAGCCTCCCATGCACTCTCGCTCCGTACCATGGCCCGGACTAGGGCCGGACGCGAGAGATCGCCGCCGGGGCACTGTCGGACTGCATAGAAAAGAAAGAGAAGCGCGATGACACAACGCGGGTAATTTTATTGCAAAATATGGAACAATTGTTTAATTAAAAACAAAAAATCTATTGTTTGGATTAAAAATTTAAAACACTAGTATTTTAGTATGTTGCTTGTTGAATAATCTGACAAAAAATCAAAATGATTGTATGTATATTAGTAGGGTTTTCATTGTAAAAAGAAAGTTTTTAGAGGTATCTTCATGATTGTTTCCTATCGTATCAAATTTTTTGTATTATGTTTTCAACACACTATCTACTTAGCATAAATCCTGAAGAATATCATATCTTTTTCTGATTTTGTTAACTGTAATCGATCATATACTTTTATTGTGTTTAGGTCCTGTTCTAAACGTGGTCTAGTGTTCGCAAACTCTACTACGGAGCACAAGGTCCTGGGTTCGACTCCCAGATCGGCAGTGTTATTGACTTTTTCCATCTGGAATTTGAAAGCCCGGAGTCAGGATATGTGACCGGTTGATGGCGATAGGCTCGCCCCAATTACGGGACATTGGCGAAACGTGTGTAAGGGTCGTAACGTGATGTGATCGTCAAGAACTGGGCTATCAAATGCTAAAATATTTTATGAAATCCGTTCCAGGGATTATTGCGTTCAAACAAAAAAAAAACAGCTTTATCACACTAATTATAAAACAAATTATTATAAAGGCAAAAGTTTGTGAGTGTGTAAGTGTGTAAGTGTGTGAAGGTGTGTGGGGGTGTATTTATACGTTTTTGTTACTTATTCACGCTCAAACGGCTGGACCAATTTTGATAAAACTTTGTATGCAGGTAGCTGACATCCTGGATATAGGCTACTTTTTATCCCGATATTCCCACGGGATCGACATTTACGCGGGTGAAACCGCGGGGCGCAGCTTGTTATATTATATTACTCTAGCTTCTGCTCGTGACTTCGTTCGCGTGAAGTTCTTGTTTTATCATAAAACATAGCATATGACACAGGGATAATGTAGCTTCTCATTAGTGAAAGAATTTTCGGGATCGAATCAGTAGTTCCGAAGATTAACCCCAAGAACCTCACAAACATTACCTCTTTATAATAATAGATTAAAAAAATCAGCTATTCCGTACATTTTGACGAGTTATACGAACATAAATGTAGGGAACAGGTGATTTTTTTTCGCGATTTCAGATTTGGTCCCATAGTAAAAGTTGTTCATAATGATAAGTACAATGATCTCTTAAGAGGTTGTAGATGTTTTACCAATAACCCTGTATATTATACATTATATTATATTACTAGCTTCCGCCCGCGACTCCGTCCGCGCGGATGTCGGTCTTCGCGTGGATGGTTTATTTCTCCATTTTGAGTAACTCTGACAATGACATCTTATAAATATCTATTGGACCCAAATACGGCTAAGCCTATAATAATTAAGGAGATCCCTCTATTGAGCTACTGCTGTTGAGCTCGCGTTCTGTAGTAAGTATTTTTTTCATAGTAATTCCGACCTTGATAAGTAGCATGTAGCAGTAAATTACCGACAGTGACGAAAAGTTTGCAATAATAAAAAAGTGATCGTGACAATGCGACAGAAAGTTAATTGAGAGCTTCAGCATACACAACATTGTTAGTGAGCTCGTCCGGAATATGAACATGAAGATTTATTGGACTGCTCACACGGGAAAGAGCTACGTAAAGTTGCCCGCGTGAAAAACAACTCGCGGTAAGATCTACGCATCTACGCCAGCAACTCCTAGGGTCTGACCTTGAGCCTTATTTATTGTCATGGCGTAACATAAAGCTACAGGAAACTGTATTCTCTTAAATTGAAATGGAAAATTATCCACTACGGGTAATGCAACGTGTGTTCGCGGTTCTACAGAACAACGACTATGAATAAAACCGAAAAATAAGATTTTTTTTTCTACGTATTTTTCCAGGATAAAAAGTATCCTATTTTATGCCCAGGATAATAAGGTATAATTATACCAAGTTTCATCGAAATCCAACCGTTAGTTTTCACGTGATGCCTGCATATACAGACAGACAGACAGACAGACAAAATTTTTTTTAATCACATATTTGGGTTTGGTATCGATTCAGCAACACCCCCCGCTATTTATTTTTTCAATATTTTCAATGTACAGAATTGACCCTTCTACAGATTTATTATATGTATAGATATGTAATAAGTATAGATTAATAGGTTTCTAACCCTTCAATCTTGAACTCCTGCCCACTCCATTCGCAAATACAACATTCGAACACCAAATCACTAAACTAACACTACCCACTCGCTAAGATATTGAGCAACACTTGAGCATTTAGCGAACATCGGAACATTGAGTATCAGTCAATATTGAGCACTCGAATTGAGTAAATATTTGCCTCAAACACATGTATTTAAGTTTGTGTTGACTGTCAAGGTGATTCATGTGAAACTGTCTTAGTCTTAGGGTTGATTTTTCCAACGCCAGATAAATTTAACGCAGAAACAATTTGAATTTTTGACAGTTCCTCCATACAAAAACTGTCAGACGTCAATTTTATTCCACGAATAAAAATTATCGGTCGATTGACAAGTCAGCCCCTAAAAGAATTATATTATTGGGATTTCTATTTCATTAAATTTCAGGATAATATTTACATCATTTAAAAGCGAGCAGTTGTAAAACTGATTGCTAGAAAGTACATATATAACAAAGGGGAGGGGAAGAGTCAACAGGAAAAGTCCCAAAAGGCTGGCAGCAATGCCACGCTGTACGGAAATGCTAATACTTTGGCTAAGAAATAGGTTAGCCCTCTGGTCACGTGAAGAGTCGACCAACCGCTTGGCGATGTCTTGAAAAACTAAGTTAGCACCTGGACCCCTTGGATGCGTATCTGTCGTGTTGCATGTCTGCCGAACTGCGTGTCTCTGAAAATGTTCCTAAGTAACTTTTTAGATCTTTGTATCCTGCTAATGCGTATGAAGTTTCATTAAAATCGGTTCATTCATTTCGAAAAACAAGGGCATGAAATTTTGTATGAAATGCCGTACGCGTAAACGCGAAGAGTAACTCTTAGCTAACATACAATTCAGAAAAGCGTCATCATATTCTTGCCAGTATTCCAATTTATTTGGGGACAGCGCAACATGTCTTGTTCTTCACTACATCTCTATTAGACATCATCTCAGTAGTCACCCCCTTTCGAGCCAATGTATCGACAGCCCTGATATTAATTTCAACTTGGTAATTCCACGCGTTCCTGAGAAAAAGGGTCTTGACCGACGAACAGACAGACGGACAACGAAGTGATCTTATAAGGGTTCCATTTTTTCTTTTGAGGTACGGAACCCTAAAAAGTGTCCATCCCTAGAAGTGCAAATAGTAGTTTATAAAGGATCAGTTAAATATTTCCCATAAAATAATCACCGTATTATTCTTAAGCCTAGATCAATCTGCTGCACACCAACCCTCTTCAACATCCACAGTCCGACTTCACCCATTTCTGAATATCTCTTTTCATGTGCCAATCCCCACGCCCCTTTTTTTTCTTTTTTTTTTATGGTGGAGAAATGCTCATGCAATCTGCACTGCCACGGGAAGATAGTGCAGTTATGTGGGACTCTACGTACTAAAACTCCACGGTTTTCTCCTCTGCTGCTTACGGCAGGAACACGGGCACGCTTTAGCACTCATCCGTGAACCCGTCGCGGCTCTCCGTCACTGGACCCTCCTCTGGGGAGTACGCCCGATGGGGCGTACTCCATGGCCGCGGCGGCATGGCGTATGGCAGTGGCGTGGGGATTCCCACGCCACTGCCAACTTCATCCAGTTTCTACCCGCGATGGTAACAATGTCATCTGCCCATCTCGCCGCCCTTCCACCGACACCCACATGTGATGACATATGGCACTAAAACGTGGTCGCTCACAATGAGCCTTATAAGAGGGCTAAAAGTCACCCAAAGGGCAATGGAGAAGGCTATGCTTGGAGTTTCCCTGCGAGATCGAATCAGAAATAAGGAGATCCGCAGGAGAACCAAGGTAACCGACATAGCCCGAAGAATTTTCAAACTTAAGTGGCAGTGGGCAGGGCACATTGCTCGCAGAACAGATGGACGGTGGGACCGAAAGGTTCTGAAATAGCGACCGCGTACCGGAAGACGTATCGTTGGAAGGCCTCCCACAAGGTGGAGCGACGAACTTGTGAAGGCCACAGGAACCCGTTGGATGCGAGAAGCATAATACCGGTCGAAGTGAAGAGGCCTATATCCAGCAGTGGACAGCATGATCTCATGGGTGAGCAACCGCGGTTCCGTGGTTTCCTCCACTGTACTCTGCACGATAAGGCTCTCTATAGAGTCACCCTCACGCCCCGAGACGTGTCCAAAGTATTTGAGGATGCGCGTTTGGACCAAAACAGACAGGCGCTTTTTGATGTCGAGTTCTTATACCAATCCTATTAGACGACAATAATTGAAATGACTAAGTGACCATTTAAAATTCATAAATCTGGCCGCTACTAGAGGCTTAAGCAGAGCTGAATCAATTAATAATTCAAGCTGGAATGGACATCTATTGAACCCAATATGATTAAGTTAGTGTCTGTGGCTATATCATAGAGATTGCGGTTAATAGGATCGTGTGGTCAAGGTATTAGTTGTAGGTACAACTGTAGTTCTACTAATCTGTAGCTTTACTTGTCAAAAATGTAAACAAACATGAATTAATGGAAAAATAATTTTAATTCCTACACAAAAAAGTTCAGTTTACGCTACAACTTCAAACATTTTTATAACTTTTTCAATAGGCATGACGAATGATTTTCAAATCCTCTTCCGTAATGTACGTACACATTTACTATTTACGAAAACACCTATATTTCGGTAATAAACTAAAGTTTAACGAAGTTTGAAGCCATTTTTCTAATATTTTTTCAATAGGGCGCGAAAACAGCTCACAGTGTCATGGCGTCGGATCTGAGGTCACGCCTAGGTAAAAATCAAATGTTGTCAGCTTACTATCTATAGTGTACTCTGTGAACCACAGTGATGTTTACATACCCGTGACGTCATGCGCTGTGATTGGTGTTTCAGTCAAAATGGCCGACTGCAGTATTTTAATCTTTTATTTTTGTGAAAATCCGATTAATCTCAAGTTTTTAAATTAAACTTAATCACTGTTTTAAATCCTTTTAATATGTATTTTCCCCTAACATCATTAAATTTTTGATTATTTGATACTGTCGTCACGCCTATTGTGCTAGTCGCTCTGAAATCAACTTAATTGTCATTGAAATAAAGTTGATATTTGTTTAACTTGAAATAGGGTGGAGGTGTGCAGCATTGCTTGAATAGGGTTCCGAATAGGTTTCCTCCTCTGGATGAAATGAATCTATTAAAGAGAAACTTGATCGACGGGAATTTTTTTTTTGTATTTTAATGTATTTTTCGTTTCTACTGCATTAAGGGCTGATTTTTCCATCGCCAGATAACTTTTATTCGAGGAATAAAATTGACGCTTGACAGTTATTGTATGAAATAACTGTCAAAATTTCACAATTATTCCTCGAATAAAGTTATCAGATGATTGAAAAATCAGCCCTTCATCAATTTTTGAAAAATACAGAATTAACCTCCATTAAATTATCTATACAGGGTTATTGATAAAACATTAACAACCTCTTAAGAGGTCATTGTACTCATCATTATGAACAACTTTTACTATGGGACCAAAGCTGAAATCGCGAAAAAAAATCAGCTGTTCCCTACATTATGTTCGTAAGTATAACTCGTCAAAATGTAGGGAACAGCTGATTTTTTTTCGCGATTTCAGCTTTGGTCCCTTAGTAAAAGTTGTTCATAATGATGAGTACAGTGACCTCTTAAGAGGTTGTTAATGTTTTACCAATAACCCTGTATAATGGTATATGTATAAAATAAGTAGGTTCTGTGCCGAAGTATAACAATAGAAACAGTTGCAGAAAGAAGGCAAAAAAAGAAAATGTTTCGATCGTAAAGCACTCTCTAATGCTTAGCATTATGAGTCGAGCAAAACCAGGCTGAGTATGTAGTCGAATTGACGCTTACAAAATGACTTTACTCAACACCACACATCCAGCCAGCCTACCATACGTTTGTAAGTGAACCACCGGGACGCAATAAATATGGGCAATAAATTGCTCAGAGACAAGGGGTGTTGGAGATATAGCGTGCAAAAGTGATCTTCACGCCAGGCTATTGTTTTTGGGGACAGGTTTGCAGTTCTTCGGTTTAGGGGTGTATTATGTTGTGATGCGAGTGGGGCGATTGATATAGTGAAAGTATGTCTGGGTCTTAAGCGAATGCAATTTATATCTATACAGGGTGCTAAAGAAATTGCGTGCCATAGCTTGGGGGTAGGTTTAGTATCGATAAAAACACCCAGAAAAAAAAAATCATAACATAAAAAAAAATTGCAAGATCGATCTATTTTAGTACAGGGTACTAACTTAAAATAGCAATCTTTTAGAATTAAAGTTATCTTATATGTTTAAATGCTTTAATTACTTACCTACTATCGAAAGCGTTGTCATTTTGTCCTTCACTTCTCGCGTCCGAATACTAAGGGCCGCCGGCGCATTATTTGCTACTGAAAACGGCTGGCGACAAATGGCGCAAATTCCGCCCTGAGCTATGGCACGCAACTTCTTTAACACTCTGTATACAGGGTTATTTGTATAACACCAAAAACCTCTTAAGAGGTCATTGTACTCATCATTATAAACAACTTTTACTATGGGACCAAATCTGAAATCGCGAAAAAAAAAAACAGCTGTTCCCTACATTTTGACGAGTTAGGTATACGAACATAAATGTAGGGAACAGCTGATTTTTATTTCGCGATTTCAGATTTGGTCCCTTAGTAAAAGTTGTTCATAATGATGAGTACAATGACCTCTTAAGAGTGTATACTAATAATAAAGTTAAAGAGTTCCTTTGTTTGTTTGAAAGCGCTAATCACTGGAACTATCATTCGAATTTGAACAATTCTCTTTGCACTTGATAGCCTAATTCTTAAAGAAGGCTATAGGCTATTTAACATCACGCTAGGACACTAAGGAACCGACCAAAAAGAATGAAAGTCAGAAAGTACTCTAAACGAAATCGAAGTAATAACGCGGGCAGGCGATGCGTTGTGACGTGTGAATCGAGCGAACAAGAAATGTCACACGGACGAAGTCGCGGACAGAAGCTAGTGATATTAGAAGTAAAAAGAGGTAAATAGGTTACCTAAGCAACATTTGAGCGTCAGAAACAACACACCAACGCACACATGAATCGGGTATTGTGACGCTGGCGCGACACTAAGTTCAGGTTTGTTAACTAGCCAAGTTTTAATGACCAACATAATAGATATAGATATACATTCAAAGCATACAGACGTGCTCATCAATGCATTTTTAAAAATAATATAAATTAACGTTTGCATAAATAGTGACCTAGTTTTAGTGTATTAGCGTGACAAACATTTTAAGTGACAAGTTTAAATAATGAACTGACTAGATTATTCTGAAATACTCTTGTTATATGGAAGGCAGCCCCAAAAATCGGAGCGCGATGATACGACACAGCCCTCCACCGACACCGACCCCGGTACCAACCCCGGTACCGACGACGCCGGTACCGACACCGGCACCGACACCGCCGCGACAACCAAGACAGGACCAAGACGATAAAATTGAAGTAGTGACCACTCCAGAGATCCAGAACTGGATGACATCAATCGAGCAATGCCTGAATGAGGTATGTGCTACTGCTTCTGATGGTAAGCTCAACACTGAGCAGAAACTAAAAATGAATAATCTTTGCCGAAAAGTTGGTCATGGAGTTTCACAAATGGCTGTTCAGTACCAGTCTCTAAAGCAAAAAGCCATTCAAACCCATACCACTCTTAAATCCATGACCGAAGCTCGAGACCTGTCCGACTGTCTAACGGAGATGAACCAGACGATTAAGGAGTCCTGTACGAAGCAGGGTGCGGGCACATCTTTTGCAGATATGGTGAAGAAGGGGTCCAACAGCTTTGTTCGTCCTAATACTTTTAGTTCCGTGGCGATTTATCCTTGTGATAATTCGAAGACCAGTGACGAAACCAAGACCATGGTCCAAAAAATCATATGCCCTGGAGAAATGAAGCTGAAAGTACGAGGCGTACGCAAAATAGGAAAAGGAGGATTAATAATCAGCACTGAGACCAAAGATGACCTAGATAAGCTCAAGCACACAGTCCAACTCGCTTCGTCAGGGCTTACCGTCGACGAACCTCAAAAACGCAAACCTCGCATTATAGTTATAGGAGTTCCCACATCCATGTCCGAAAATGAGGTTTATAAGTGTATCTATGAACAGAACTTGACCGACAAACTGCCGACTATGTCCCTAGATACATTTTTGACCTCAATAAAACTGAGCCACAAATCTGGCAGGAAGGATGCTGAGAATTGCAACTATATTATAGAAGTTCCAGCCATCATTCGCAAGGCCCTCGTTACACAGGACAGATTGTTTATAAATTGGACGTCCTGTCCGGTACGAGACTTTACATTGGTAACTAGATGTTACAAGTGCCAGCAGTATGGTCATGCAGCCAAAACGTGCAAAATTGCTGCCCCCACATGCGGCCATTGCGGTGAAGAAGGGCACTCAATGCAAGACTGCGCAAAGAAGGCCAATCCGCCAAAATGTGCTACATGTTCGCGCTTTAAAAAACAAGCCAACCACAAGACGGGAGATACAGATTGCCCTGCTAAAAAAGCTGCCGAATACAGGTACATTAATTCGATAGATTATGAAGGCGCCTAAGAGCGCCACATACTAGTTTATATTTTAGACTTAATTTATTGTTTTATTTTATTTTAATATGGATGATAACTTAATTACCGATATAGATAACACATTTTTAACTAGATCAAAGACATGTGACGTTGAGGACTGCAGACAATATCTTTCCGACTATCAAAATTCGCTAACCGTACTAACCCAAAACATTCGTAGTATTTATAAGAACATAGATAGCTTTAATATTTTTCTTCATAGACTTAACTTTGATATAATGGTACTTACCGAGTGCTGGCTTTTAAATCGCCACGATAGCCTCCCATTAATACCGGGGTACAACTTATTACATACCAAAATAAACTACAATCAAAATGATGGTGTGGTAGTCTATGCTAAGGAATCATTGAAGGTAACAGTCGAGGAACACACCCTACAAGACTGTATGAGTAATTGTTTAGTCATCAAAATTGGTACAACCACAGCGATAATCGCTATGTATAGATCCCCATCCTCTAGAAACTTAGATCCTTTTAACAATTCCTTAAACCAGATATTTCAAGCACTAAGCCCATTTAAGAATGTTATACTAACAGGTGATTTAAATATAAATATTGGCTCCGAAAACTGCGATGCAGGGACCCAAGATTACCTTAATATTTGCTTATACCATGGTTTTCTCCCCGCTCACACTTTGCCTACTCATCAGAGCGGTTCCTGCCTCGATCATATGATGATCAAAACCAGCCTATCATACATTACGCTTGTTACTAACTCAACAATTACGGACCATCACGCAGTTTTACTCAACGTAAATTTAACGCTGCCTAAGCTAAATCGTCCTCAGACTATTAGCAAATTAAATACAAACAAACTCGAAAATGATTTGTGCAACATTGACTTTAGCCTAGTTTACAATACTGCTGACGCTAATCTGGCTTTATCGTACTTAATAACACATGTTCAACAAGCAATATTACGTAACACGACAGTTTCTACAGTAAATAAGAAATTTTATAATATTAAACCATGGATTACTCCAGGACTAATTCGGTGTATAAGACACAGAGATAAACTTCATCAGAAAACTAAAAGACACCCTGATAATCTAATAATTCAAACCACCTATAAAAGATACAGGAATTTCTGCAACAATCTCCTAAAGAATTTAAAAAATAATCACGATAAAACTGAATTAAATAAAGCAGGTAAAAATACCAAGCAACTTTGGAAACATATTAAAAACGTCACTAATATGTCTAAACAGCGTGAATCAAATTCGAGTTTATTGTTGACTAATACTTCACCACTCTTATCAGCTAACAATGTAAATAACTTCTTTGTAAATGTTGGGAAAACTCTTGCCGATCAGATTCCGAGATATTGCGACCAACCATCTTTCCAAAAATCTAGCAATAGCTGTAACCTGAAATCGTTTGCTATATTGGATACCGATGAAGATGAAATAACCCGAATCATTTCTGGGCTAAAAGACGACTGCGCAGTCGGATGGGATAACATAAGCAATAAGATCCTTAAACTCTTTAAGCAAATTTTGGTACCTCCCTTAACGCATATATTTCGAATCTGTCTTTCGGAAGGAATTTTCCCCAGATGTCTAAAAAAGGCAGTTGTAATCCCTATCTTTAAATCTGGAAGCAAGGACGTAGTCAATAATTATAGGCCAATATCATTACTCCCCTCAATTTCAAAAATTCTAGAGAAAATTATAAACAGTAGACTTGTTAATTACCTAGAAAAAAACAACATCCTATCCCCTGCGCAATTTGGTTTTAGAGCCAAACTGTCGACAGCAGATGCAGTGCATAGCCTGACTGATTATATTTCAGAAGAACTTGGCAAAGGATACCAGACCTTGGGAGTCTTTCTCGATTTAGCCAAGGCCTTCGACACGGTGTCTATTTCTGTTCTTCTGAACAAATTAGAGATCATAGGAATAAGGGGAACGCCGCTGAAACTTTTTCTGACTAACTAGACAACCGGTACCAATGTGTTAGAATAGATAATATTACGAGCGATGAGCAGAAAAATACTGGTTTTGGTGTTCCTCAGGGGAGTATTCTGGGCCCCACCCTCTTTCTTATTTATATTAACGACTTGTGTAATCTAAATATTAAAGACGGCAAAATAATATCATATGCCGACGACACGGCGTTAATATTTAGCGCCAAAACCAGTAGCGAACTGTTCGAAATCGCTCAACTAGGTTTTAATACTGTGACTAATTGGCTTCATAGCAATTTACTAACATTAAATGCTGACAAAACAAAATATATTCACTTTTCCATGCGCAAGCCTCAACTTAATATAACTAACCCTTATCTATACGCACATCAATGTGGAAACCGTACAATCACCATGTGTAATTGTCCTTTTATCCACAAAACGAGCAACATAAAATACCTGGGGGTAATAATGGACGACACACTCTCTTTTAAAAAACATATTGAAAGCCTAGTTAAAAGAGTGCGCAAACTAATATATGTTTTTAAAAAATTGCGAACATTAGCAGATTCAAAATTAATCACACAAGTTTATTTGGCCCTATGTCAATCTATAATTCAATACTGTGTCACTTCTTGGGGTGGCGCACCAAAAACTAACTTGCTTCCTCTTGAAAGAGCTCAGAGAGCAATTTTAAAGGTAGCAAACTTCCATCCCTTCTTTTTTCCCACAGATCTGCTATATAAATCCTGCAATGTATTAACAGTTCGCCAGCTTTTTATTATGCACTTAGTATTAATACAGCACACCATGCTTGCCTACAATGCCGACAATACTAACAAGAGACGGAATGATTTAGTATGCATATCTAATGCTACCTCAAAACATGTCTTTGTAGAAAGGTTTATAACTTTCTTAGGCCCATTCCTGTACAATAGATTAAATAGAAAACTAAGTATTTATAAACTAAATTACTATAGCTGTAAACAAATTATACTTAAATATTTATTAACCATCGACTATGCACAGACAGAGGACCTACTTATTGTCTGCAAATAGAACTGCTAACATGCTATTTTACTTTTGTACCTATGTTTTAATTTAGTTTTTACGTTATACATGATTGTTAATTTATTACATTAAATACTTATATGCACTTTCTAGCCTGAAGCACAGGTTCAACCTAGTTCAGGCAAATTAGCAACTGTGCGCTATTTTATTTGTTAAGCTATTCATTGTAAATGTATCCCCATTTTATAAATAAACAATTATTATTATTATTATTATAATAAGCAGTTCTACAAAAACTTTATCTCTCAATTTGTCAACAGATATGTTTGTAACAAAATTCACGTAATAATCAAATAATATTATAAAAAGACTACGCTCATTTATATAGACACAATGGTAAAAATAACAAAATTAAATCGTAACTTAACTAAAACTATACAGAAACTAAAAAATAGCGTCGATAAATTCATCCGCATCGCTGTCGACTGATAATGTACCCAAGAGACTGGCGGCATTACCACGTTGTATGGCGATGCTTAGCCTCTGGCCAAGATAAAAGCCAGCCCTTGGGTCAAAAGAAACTAAACTAAAACTCGAAAAAAAAACTTAAAATTTAAACTCACGTTGGCGAAAATGCCTAGATTTCAAAATTTATGAGATTTTTATCTCAACTGTATATTTATTATAGCATATTTACTTAGCATAATTAACTTATTTACACAAGCACATTAATTTTTTAAATGTCAATAATTGTAATCTATTGTTAGAAGGATTTATAAGAACAATTAACTGCCGACAAACTGTTAGCAGACCTCTTGTAAGGTAACACAGATTTTTTTTTTAAATGCCCTTTATGTCAACCCATGAAAAATGTATACATTTAAATCTGTAAATCGTGAAGATTACGTAATAAAGATTATTCTATTTTAACGTGCCACTTACGGAGTGGATCTTCCATTTTTACTTAGGCGTAAACTCTGATTTTTAATTTGCCACACTAAAATGACAGCAGCGATCGACCTTTTTTTGTCAACATTACATTATTTACTCCTTACTAATAAAAGTTGTATAGCGTCTGTATTATGTACACAACGCGTTGTCTTCTTCTTTCGAAAGTCAAATTACCTACTGACGACTGAAAGAGAGAAATCCGGTGTGTCGACTGAAAGAGAGAATACATCTGATAATTATAATACGTTTATTAGTAAGGGGATTAGTATACAATGTGTAACGTTAAATGCGCCTAAAAACCTCTGCGGTCATTATACTCATCATTATGAACCACTTTTACTATGGGACCAAACCTGAAATCGCAAAAAAAAATCAGCTGTTTAGTACATTTTGACGAGTTATGCAAGCATAAATGTGAGTTATGCAAGCATAAACGGGTAGTCAGAAGCCCGAAAGTCTGACAACCAGTCTTACCAAGGGGTATGTATTACCCAGTAACTGGGTTGTCGAGGTCAGATAGACAGTCGCTCCATGTAAAATACTGGTATTCAGCTGGATCCGGTTAGACTGGAAGACGACCCCGACATAGTTGGGAAAGAGATTTTTTTTTCATATTATTTTGGAAATATTAGGAAAATTTATTTTCTAATGATAATATTTTGTTAATAAAATTAACAAATTATGTTTATTTTTGTTACAGGTAATAAGTTAGCTGTAATGCAAGAACGTGATCTGGAAATCGTAAGTGATATTAAAATACGAAAAAAAACTTAATTTTGACAACAATTTCAAAATTATTATTTACCCTTAATTATTGAGTTGGTAGGCACTCTATTTAATGTATTCTGCCTTCACAACTAAGCTGGTATCTTGATACCAGCTTAGTTGTGTGCCATCCCTTGGGACAGCCACTCTATGCATCACTTTAATTAAGTACTTTTTAATTCCACTCATGATACAAGACTGCTCCCAAAACTGCAACTTAACCCGTCTCAAAGAACCACAAAGCGAAACAAACTTCTCTAACACTTAAGTAAAACCCTAAAAATATAATAAACGAAAAACTTCGCACCGATACATCAACACACACCCTCACACACACACACACACACTGACACCCCCTTTTAATAAAACAACCTATAAAAGTGCGATCAATCAAACCGAACCGTATCAACGCCAAATAGTTCGCCAAGCGGGCCAAGTTCTGCCATGCTTGGCAATCACCAGCCAACTTGGCAGGCCGACATATTGCCGGTGTCAATAGTGATGTTTTTCGACCCGCCGCGACCCTTAGCCAAGTTTGGACCAAGTTTAATTGGCGACAAAGTTTCGAACAAATAAATATTGTTGTAGTCTAATAAAGTTTGGGATTTCAATTAAATATTTGAGTTTTGGTCTTGTTTGTACTGTGCTTGTTAAAGTTAGGGAAGGCGATAAGGAGTGAGGGGCTTAAATACGTCATTCGTAGAAGACGAATTTCGAGAAGTGACTGGTAAATGTTTCACCAAGTCATTAGATATTCCCGTACAGCCAATATATCCTGTAAAAATGTCACCGTGAAAATTTAGGTAAAGTGTCATCCCTCATGACGGATTCAGCTTACTTTAAACTCACTTAGCCTAAGTTTACGCGGTGAGATTTTTACAGAATAGATCGGCTGGTTTGATCGATAAGGAGGAAGAAGCATAATTAACCCTGTAAAATTATTATAATTTTTTGAAATGGGAAAAAACCATTGAACTCGCGACACCGTAACCGACACCGTGCGTGTTTTGTTTATAAGACGATTAAAAAAATACACACGTAGTTGTTCAAGTTTTTACTTCTGTCGGCACTCCCGGAGTGCCACTGTTTTTGAAGTTTTAAACTTCTTTAGCGGCGTTGTACACTTTATTTGTAATGGGTAAAAAATGTTAAACTCGCGTCAGGAGACGTGACCCTGATCGTAAGATTCGTAAGATGACACGTGACCCTGATCGTAAGATGACACGTGACCCTGATAGAAAATTCGTAAGATTCCAAAATATCAAAAATTGAAAACAAGTATACAGGATCAAATTACAGACAGACAGACAGACAGACTGGCACAGACAGGCATAGACAGGCACAGACAGGCACAGTCAGGCACAGACAGGCACAGACAGACAGATGTGAAACACGGCATGGTTGACATCTGTCATCTTTCAACACGTTAAAATAAAATAAAAAAATTAAAGGAGATTGACCCAAAGTCGTACCAAAAAGTCTCATGCATCAAGATCAAAATATTGTAGTACCTAATTATTTTCATATTTTTTACGACATTACGCGTCGGGGTTTTTCTTTAGTTCTTAGAACTTGGTATTTTCTAAAATCTCATGGGTGGCCAAGGTAAGGTTTTAAGTTTGAGGTCTAAATCTAATTGTAGGAATTTCCTAACTATTCGACATTTCTTTCTGTAGTGTAAGGATATTATGTATATTTGGAAAGATTGATTTGTATTTCTTTTTTTTTTTGTCTTTGCACGGTTTGAACATTTAGCCAATGTCAGTTTCTTTAGTTCGAAGAAAATTTACCTATTATTTATTTATTTAATTTCTAAAACACTTAACCTAATTCACATTTAGTTTTAGCCACACAACGAAAACCTCTCAGGGTTTATCTGCTTGTTGGCGAGCCGTTCTTATCAATAATTTTGTAACAATGTTAATCATTTATAGGTACATATAAAGGTATACAACAAAAGGTAGGGAAACGAAAATATTATGATTATTAATTACAACGGGATTTAGGATAGAAAGGATATACTCGTCATCGCTCAGTGCAATGATACAGAATGATATATTTATCAATTCCTGGCTAACCATAAATAGGTTTTAAAAATAAAACAAAAACTATCTTTTTAGTTTCCTTTTATTTTTATTTATTTAAATAATTTTATTTAATTAATTAATGTAACCACAGTAAACACAACATGCAGAGCAATGGTGGCCCGGTAGTAACGGCCGCGACTTGTAGGTCGTAGGTTCGAACCTAGACAGGCGCTTTACTCTGTGTTAATTATTCCATCACCACTGCTCTCAAAACGGTGAACGAAAGCATCGTGAGGAAACCGGCATGTCCTAGAACCAAAAATTTGAAGACGCCAACCCGCACTGGGCCCGCGTAGTGGATTACGGCCCACTCCCTCTCACTGAGAGGAGCCCTGTTTCCCAGCAGTGGGAACGTGACTGATTATGCAAAAACACAATATTTCTTTTCCTGTTGGAAATTATGACGTTCATAACTAAACATAACCCTTCCTTAAACCTCCTAATCGAGTTAATATAATCACAACACAATACCGTTAATAGACGATTACTCGCACATATGGCGCATTATAATTACCGTGTGGTTTTCAACCGAATAGTAGAATTATTACAGTTGATATATTTAGGGGTTAATTAGATTGTGCCGCGGAATTTGACTTTGTTGCCTGCCGGGTCCTATTGTAGCGTATTGTTTATGTGTGAACATAGCACTTTCAAAAATAATTTGATAATTAATGATTTTTAGTTTGCATTAATCGATCGTGTTATTTTGTTTCCTAATTTATGTTATAGACATTTTGTACCGACCTTTTTTGTTTCAAGTGTTTATCAGTGGAAACTTGTAAATAGCCTTCAAATGCAAATTGTTTATGAGCACTGTTTATATTAGCTCTAAGTTTCCCGAATAGAGATAAAATAAAGTTATAAAATTGTCGTGCAAAGGGAGGGCTTAGTGATTGATAGTTGAATGGCCGATTCGTATAATTTACGGACCGTTATTGGTCTTGGTCTCTTGTATCTTTATCAATAATGAAGCATACACCTCATAGCTTTGCATAATACACCCTCCCATATGGAAGTAGCTATCACAGGTAAAATTAGCTTACGAATCTATTTGTATGCCCAGTTTGTCAATAAAAAATGCTACCATTACGTTGAAATAAATTGAAATAACACTAAACAATTTAACATGGTATATTAAACGTGACGAGCACCCCATTGACAGGACATATTATCAAGGAGTGTATCTACAAAGAAAAAACCATATTCACAAAGTATTAAGTTTGCATTCCAACTTTTATTCCAACATCCTCTCCTGAATGCAAACCCAAGGCTTTGGTGACGCCCCCGGCGGCGGCGTCGGGAGCCGCGTGACGACTCCCGGCCACCGTAGGCGCGGGCCTGCGGGCGGAGAGTAATGGGTAGCTCACCGCCCGATCAGGACCAGGCCCGTGCCGGACGGCGCATACGTGTTCCGCGCGCGCCTCAAAGAGATGTCAGCATCGAGGAGGGGCCCCCGGGCCGAAGGCTAAGGAAGGAACACGGGTGGGTTTTAGTCAGTAAGAGTCTGACACTCCCTTCCGCTCCACCCAGAGCGGGAGGAGTCATTTGATGATATCCCACCCAAAAAAAAAGGCTTTGGTGAAGAATTTATGCTTTGGTCGATGCAATGGCTTCTTTATTATATCAGCAACCACATCTTGACTCTTCTTGACAGATACTTGATTGGTTGATACTTTTTCTCTCACCTAATGATAGCGGACGTCGATATGTTTGCTTCGTGCGTTATAACTTTCAGTACCTGAAATACTAATAGCACTTTGGTTATCGTACATAATGATTGGAATATTTGTAATCTCAGGCCAAAAATCTTCTTCTAATTGTTTTAGCCAGAGCCCTTCTTGAACTGATGAGGCTAAAGACATATATTCTGCCTCAATGCTTGATAAGGCTATTGCTTGCTGCCTTTTAGAGCACCAATTTATGGCAGCACCCTAAAAATAAAAACGTATCCAGTACAAGATCGTCGATCTTCAGAATAACTGGCCCGATCAGCATCGCCACCTTCCAAAAATACTGTCACAACATCCATTTGATGGATTGTTAATTGATATTTTGCAGCTAATCCAATCAAGTATCGAATTGATGAATATCGAACAACTGGTGCGTAAATTTCATGATAATCAATCCCTTTGACTTGTTGGTAACCTTTAATAAGGAGTCTTGTCTTATAGCGTGAACCATCACCGAATTAGTTTGTCTTTGTTTTAAAGACCCATTTACATGGAATAATCCTTTTTTTAGCAAGTTTCTCAACCAATGACCAAGTATTATTGTTTATCAAAGACTGATATTTCTTATTAATTGCTTGTTTCCACTCTTCTGCTTTCTGAGCTTTTTTCAGAGCCTCATAATTAAACCTCTGTCCAACCCTTTGAGAAAAACAAGCTTGATGTTTTATGTACAGTCAACAAAAGAGATAAGTATGCAGGGTCGTCGGATATAGTTGAAGTTTAGTAAGAAACCGATGGATGTTCTCGAATAAAATTTAATTTTATTAATAGAAACCAAACAGCTCAATTATCAAATTAAATTTCAGTCGACAATATCCATCGGTTTCTTACTAAACTACAACTATATCCGACGATCCTGCATACTTCTCTCTTTTGTTGACTGTACAGTCACGAGCAAAAGTATGTATACACTTGGCTTTATTCAAAGGCGAATTTCTCCTTTATTTTTGAATGAAATTTTATGTTATTACGAACATAGTATTTCCGAACCCACAGGTTTATGCAAAGTGTCGTATTTCAACTTTGCATTCGTTATTTCGTGAAAAAATGGCAATTGAAAGTTGCCAAGTGTTGACATATTAGTGCTTGTGACTGTACCTACGCATCTTATTTATTCCTACAATACAACACACACCCACCCTCTACCACCACTCACCACTCACCCCTCACAACACACTCATTTGAAAGCGAGAACATTTCCACATGGGCTGCCACGACAGGGTAGAGCGACACAGAAAGCTAAGCGAGCGTGCAACGCGCGACGTGCAGCGATGTGCTATATTTAGAATAGAAATATGGTGGATTTATTTATAGTAAAGGCACAGTACAAAAATGTATAGACTGTGGTAAAGGTAAATAGAAACACTAGTTTTAAATGTAAATAGATGAACTTTTAATGCATTTTTTATCTGAAATAGATTGTAAACCTGCTAGCCACGCTATACTTTATGTAGGAGCAAAGAATTAAGGGGCTTACAGGACCTAAACACAAAAAACGCAAGTTTTACAAACAATAAAAGTATATGATCGACTACAGTGAACAAAATCAGAAAAATATAGGTATGATATTCTTTAGTGTGTTGAAAATATAACACAACTAATTTGATACGATAGGAAAAAATCATGAAGATACCTCTAATAAGATAGAGACAGAGAGAGATAGACATAGTTTTCATGGTTTTCGAGGGTGCTGAAGTCTATAGTGGGTTCAAAATGAAAATCCATGATGGCGGCTGCAAAAAAATTTTTTTTTTATTGGTTGATAGCTAAAAAAAAAGCTTAAAAACTGTCTGAAGTCGATAATGCTTAGATTTTTTTCTTTCATAAAATGTTAAAAATTAACATATACTCCACTTTGAAAGAAAAAGGAACTGTTTCAATGCCTTTTTATATAATAATAATAATAATATCTAATATTGTTAAATATTAACTGAAGTTTTTCTTTTCAAGTAGAATAATGTGCTCCTTTTTAACACATTCTAAAAGAAAAAAAATCTAAGCATTATCTACACCAGACAGTTTTACGAATAGACTAAAAACTACTAAGGCAATTTCTAAGACAAACTTGAATTTTCATCGCAAACAATTAGCAATAAATACGTTTGCTCTTAGCCGATAGACGTCCACTGCTGGACATAGGCCTCCCCCAATTTTGGGGGGGGTTTGCCATAATCGCCACGCTTGGCAGGCGGGTTGGCGATCGCAGTATGGTATGATGGTGGAATAAATAGAGAACAACGAAACGACGACGTTTGCTCTTTACATAAAATCCTTAATCCTTTACCTCCCCCCCACATTAACAGAAACCATACGTAAAGCTACATAATATATACCTCTTTTTATCCTCCGAAAACATGGCTCGCGGCACGATTAAGGCAATTTATAACACACGTACGTTACGTTATTCGCTAAAACGCGACAAAGTGTGTTTCAACTTTAACGTGAGTGATGAACGCATTAATTTTGTGAAGATAGGCTCATGAATAAAACGCGAATATAACACCTTAGGGACGATTTACACTTGTACGAGAAAGTTTGTTAAGCGATCCGAGAAAGTGTGGAATTATTTTTATTTCTGTTTTGGAGTTTTGAGCGATGTTTTTTTTTATTTTTGAATGCCTGCTAACTTATAAATTATATAAAATGTTTGTAAAAAGTTCAATTTAAACTATGCTACTGATCATAATATTACGCCTGTATTCATTGGAGTGGTAGGCAGATGTGTGTATTTTCTCTCTATCTTTCTTGCCCGTTCTTCTCCATAGAGATCTACGTTTTTGGAATGGTCAACTAGCTTCAACTTTCTGACTAACTGACAGACTATTTAATTTTGACAATTCAAAAGTGCCTGTACATGGTTTAATTGAAATAAATGCTTTGAGTTTGAGTTTACAATATCTACAGGGCAAAAAATAAAAAGTATGTCCCCCGTTTAACTTAACAACCTGCATGTAATTTCACCCAAAATAACAATGCTGCCATCCATACCCATTAAACTCAAGCTCAAAACATTTATTTCAAAAAAACACGTCTTAAATCCCTCTAGGCACCCAAAGCGACCAATCATTTAATTTGCCACTATTCGGTTTAAAAATTCATCAGACAATATTACGCCAAGAAAATCTTCGTCCAAAACTGGACCCAAGAACTAGGAATAATGCCATAATCACGGGACAAGCGTCTGGTTGATCGTTGAATTTGATATAAATGCAGGTGGACTCTGATGGTCAGTCTTTTGGAATAATTGTGATTATAGAAATGATAAGGATAGGTAATTCGTGTAGGTTTTGCTTTTGATGGTAGAACTCCTTGTGAAAATAAAGTCAAAGTACATAATTATCAAATCAAATATTTTATTGGAACTAAAACAGATCTCAACTGCACATACAGTAAATGTGCAGTTGACTATCCATACAGTTTTGATAATTACATTTCTGGTGCGAATATCGGTTTCGTTTCTTACAAATTTAAATGTTAATTGATAAACTTTTACGTAATCTACATCTACACTAATATTATAAAGAGGAAAGATTTGTTTGTTTGTTTATATTGAATAGGCTCCGAAACTTCCGGACCGATTTGAAAAATTATTGCACCATTAGAATCGTACATTATCCTTGATGAACATAGGCGATAGAATATTTTCAATGAAGTTAGGGATCTGTATGAAAGCTTCGATAATGTAACCCAAAGTGTGAAAAAAATACCAAAAGTCCTTATATCGCGTACGCTGCGGAAACTATTGACAATAGAGCAAAGTGATGTACTACATTTTTCTGGAGGACATCAATATCTACGAAAAAGTCCGAAATACCATATGTCTAACTATTACAGTTATGTCACAATAACTACTTTTCCATGTTAAAATATGCAATAGTAACGCCGAAAAATCAACTGTTCCCTACATTTTGACGAGTTATGCGAACACAAATGTAGGGAACAGCTGTTTTTTTTTCGCGATTTCAGATTTGGTCTCATAGTAAAAGTTGTTCATAATAACGAGTACAATGACCTCTTAAGAGGTTGATAATGTTTCACCAATAACCCTCTATATCAACCCGTGCGAAGCCGGGCCGAGCCGCTAGTAGTTAAAATAAAACAATTTACTTAAGTAGTGCGGCAATCAACCAGAAACAAAACTCCCTCATCTTCGTAACCAATCAGCATTCAGATTGAATTCAACCAAAAACAAAAGAGCAAACCTAACAGAACTCATTCTAGAGTCCCACAGAAACGTCCAGTCTTGTTTTTTGCGATTCCCAAGTATTTTGAACAGAAAGTAGTCATTCAATTAGTCCTAGGCACGGTTAATGAATATTTTATAAGAAGAATCGAAGATGGCGTAAGAAAAAACAATCAGATTTAGTTGTTACAAATTGAAATCAGTGATATTTTGTTCATGAATTATTCAAGGGTCTTCAATAATCTTGGGTTTTTCTCGAAATTTTACGATAACACGTTTTTTCCTCAATTTGAAATTTTGTAGACGGCGCTGCGGTGTCGTTTTCTATTAGGGGATGGCCTACATTCGTGTGTACCTGATGAGGTTCTGTGAAAATCACGTACGGGGTAGCAGAGGTAGTCATTTAAAGACAGGATGCCGTTTACATGAAATTATAGAGGTATGAGGAACAGGGTGTAAAGTTCACTCATAGAAAAGGGAGGATCCTCCGACCAGACGGGTGCTGTGTCTGGCGGGTTTCTGGACAACTGCCCCGATGATTGATGTCGGGACGTTGTATATATGCTAGTTGCGCGGTAAACTCTGCTTGTGCGATGCAGGATTTTGCGTGACGTCATTATGATACGTAGTTCACATGTGGCGGTGTAAATGCCGCTGCAAAGGTTTACGTTATAGAACCGCCGAATTCTGCATTTACCTGTCGAATAACTCTTAATTCTTTTACTCTTTTCTAAGGACCTATGGACCTATGGATCTATGGAATTCGAACACATTTTCTGTTCCCTTATTGCGTAACATAGGCAGGTACTTTCAATCACAATCTGAATCATTTTATAGGATACTAGCTGCGCCCCGTGGTTTCACCCGCGTAAATGTCGCGATAAAAAGAAGCCTATGTGTTAATCCAGGGTGTCAGCAAACTCCATACAAAATTTTGACAAAATTGGCGTGAAGAAGTAACAAACATATAAACAAACACACTCACAAACTTTCGCCTTTATAATATTAGTGTGATAGTGTGATTGCTAATCCATTGCTTCTTAAATTCGAAAAATTTCAACTCAACAACTCTTTTGTCTACTCAATAACGTAAATAACGCAATGAATATTGCTGAACTGTAAAATAAAATCCATTGCACGCGTAGCATGAACACTTCTATCTCTACGAAGAATAGACACATTGCTTTCTATACAAAGTGACATTTCTTTTCTTCATTTTTGACATACCGCCTAGAAATCTTTCTACAATATGTCTTTTTTCTTTAGTTTCGAACGATCTTTGTCTAGGTCCTTTTTTATGTAGACTATTTCAGAAGAAAGTTTTCTATCCCAAATGTCAAAATCACACTGACAACTGACAGTTGTCTAAGGTACCTAGTGAAGAGATTTTGTGATCGCTAAAGACAGTAGAAAACTTTCTACTCGACGGCCACAAAGTATAATTATACGGTTATCTACAAAATCCCCAAAAAAAAAAATATTCCCAAAATTCCACTGTACGTAAAGATGGTCACCCATCCAAGGACTAACCGCGGCAAGTGATCTTAACCTGATCGATCAATTTGTGCGGCTGTTATTATTTAGCCACGGACTCCTCCTTATAATGTGACTTAATATCAGTAAAAATTAAGATTCAAAAAGAAAAAAAAAATCGTATGACAAAACAAAGAATTCTGAGTCGAATTAAGTAAAAGAGAGAATTTCGTAAAAAGTGCAGTTGACTCTCTTGCTACTTTGCTGCCGTCGTACTGTCTACACGGAACGTCATCTTTGTCTACCGTCGACAAACCGGTGCTCATGCTACGCGTGCTGTTAGTGTGTTCTGCTAAATACAACAAGGAACTGCCAGAGACAACATCAAATTTCATAACTTTAGAAGTTCAGAACATACTTAAAATTGTATTTTGTCCTTTTTAAGGGGGAAGCGCTAAGGTAGCCCGCGAAATTCAAATTTTCTTACGTTTTTTTGCAATTTGCTGGTCAGTATTAAGTTGTACGTTGATTAAAATATGATTCGCGGTCGTAACGAATAATGTATTTACAGAATTATAATCATTAGGATCAGTAATACAACTTGTTAAGTTAGTATAATTGTTAAATGTCAAGATTTCATGAATGACCATTTCATTCAGTGGGATTACCTGGGTCTCAGAGAGTTGTGTTGATGACTTTAATGATTATAATTCTGTAAATACATATTTGTTACGGTCGCGAATCATATTTCAATCAACGTACAACTTAATACCGACCAGCAAATTGCAAAAAACGTAAAAAAAATTGAATTTCGCGGGCTACCCTGGCGCTTTCGCCTTAAGTTAAAACATCACAAATGCCACGTGGCTCTTAAATTAGAGGGGTTAAATATGTAATCAGAATCCTAGACAATTTAATCTACACATTTACTAAAGAACTGGGGGGCCCTACACAATTTAATTTACTCATTTATAAAACTGGCCAAGTGCGTGTCGGACCACGCGAAAGGGTTCCGTAGTTAGGATGAATTCATCCCAAGAACAAAGTTAACATTGTAGTTGGAAAACGTGTTCTCCCATACATCCTAACTGCATATATAAGTTTGTACGCCTGTTTTTAAGAGATTTACCACGTTACGTTTGGACTATAGACTTCATTTAGGTTTTCCTGAAATCTGTAGGAACTTTTTGTATTTTATTTTTATTTTTTATCAATATTTTAGGATTCGGTGTGTATTATTGTTCAATATTCATCAATTTTCTTAAATAACTATTTATAAATTATAATCACACTAATATTATAAAGGCGAATGTTTTGGGTGTGTGTGTGTTTTATATGTTTGTTACTTCTTCACGCTCAGACGGCTGGACCAGTTTTGATAAAATGTGGTATGGAAGTAGCTGACACCCTGGATTAACATATAGGCTACTCTTTATCTCGATATTCCCACGGGATCGAAACTTATGCGGGTGAAACCGCGGGGCGCAGCTAGTAAAACATATCTGGGACCCTCACAGTACGCCGTTTTATTTATATATAGATATAATAATAATAATATTCTTTATTTTCGGACAACAAAGACCCAGCGTGTCAGTAAACAATATTATAACTTATTACTAGTGTTAGTAGTTAAAATACAGTTGAGAAGAAGACCGCTTAAATAGTATTGAGAAAAGGACATCCCCAAATTAATGTTTAGGGATTGTCCTTCCCACAAAACTTTTAATAATCGGAGAGTCGATACTCTCCGCCATAGTTAGGTATATAGATATGTCACATGGTACGGTTTGAAAAACTTTTATTTTTTATTCTTATTTTCCTCCCACAATTAAATATGAGGGTATTCTAAGTTCATTTGTTTACGTTACACGTTCGTGTTTGTGCCACAGACATTCATAGGTATGTGTACCAAACTTCAAATGTCATTAAAGGATCCGTTTCTTCTTTTTTCTTTCGTACAGAACCCTAAAAATATTACGAAACATCAAACTGTTTTGCTTAAGCCCAGCTCTAAGCACTCAATAATTACAGCCAGGCCCTTAAACCTCAACGAAAAAAGCCTTCATCCTTTCACCTTCCGTCCAACCTGCCATCTTTACACAAATCCTCAGTACCTACCCTACCACAGCTGAGCTCAACACATTTTTCAACGAACTTATCAGAATACGTAATTGTGCGAGTACAAAACGTTCATTTAATAAACTTTGCAGACACCTGTGTCCCTTACCTGCGGACGTTCGGCGTAGTGATGGGAAACCGTAACTTTTCCGGTTTTTTTTTGTGTATTTCTATTTTCGGTTTAATGTAAGTACTCGTACTTTTATTAAAGGCATTTTGTTTTTTTGTATAGAGCAGTGGTGGGTCTGTGGTAACGGCCCTGACTTATCAGTTGTAGATCATGGGTTCGAGCCCTAGCAGGAGCTTTAATTTGTGTAAATAATTTCAACACCACTGCCCTCATAACGGACATCGTTCTAGAACCAAAGAATCGAAGACATGTGACATCTACCAACCCGCATTGGGCCCGCGTGGTAGATTACGGCCCACTCCCTCTTCTCAATCTCTCAAGGCTACATCGCAGGGATCTGTGCTATTTGGGCACACAATTTGGAAAGAGGATGCGCGTGCTTGTGAAAGATGGATGAAGTGGAAGGAGGCCTTTGCCCAGGAGTGGGACAACGTAGCCTAGTGAAAAAAATAAAAAAATACCTAAAGTATCGTCTAAAACTGGGCCTAAAACAACACAAACAAACTCATTTTCACCACAGACAAGACAGTTGAATCAATCAGATAAATATAAGTTGAAACAATAGAAGTACGATTACTAACTTGAATAACTTGATTCGCCTCGGACTCGAGTTACATTCAATTGTTTAGAACAATTTCTAATTGTTGTGTTTTCGTTCCTCTAACTTTACTTGATTCAGTTTCGTGTGGGGAATATTTTAGCTTGATTTTATCCACTCCTTGTCTTGTATTTCGTTTCTATACGAACTTAGATAACACATAGTTACATATACAGGGTCATTGGTAAAACATCAACAACCTCTTAAGAGGTCATTGTACTCATCATTATGAACATCTTTTACTATTGGACCAAACCTGAAATTTTCCCAATCAACTTTGAACCTTATATGCGATAAAGTTAAAAATCTATTAAAGAAATTTGTCAGATTGTAGTAGCTTGATGTGCTGATGTCAATACATAAAAATATCAAGAACAATACATAATTGTTTAAAATTTACATACTTTAAAATCTAATAAGGTCACTATTTGTCCTTCTAGATCATCCAACAGAGTTCGTTAAGCTACCCTTGCCACAGTTGATGAGTGACCGTCCATTTCATATCGCGAACCATCCGTGTCTCGGAAAACTGCCAACCAGCCAAAGGCTGGTTTTCCACCAGAGATGAGCGAGGATGCGTAGCGAGGGATGTGTGTGAAACCAACCAATAACATCGCCTCATTTTCACAGCTTGAACTAAGTTAGCGTTGGTATTGGTTGGTTTTAAACACATCCCTCGTTACGCATCCTCGCTCATCTCTGGTGGAAAACGAGCCCTACCAAGGGGTATCGTATTGATAAATGATAAATTATTTATTTTCTGTAAGCAGGTTTGTACAAACACTTTTACACGTAAATTATATATATTTTTAAACTAGATGAGGTCGGCGTTTCCTATCTGACTATTCTGAGAAGAAAGGCGGAAACAACCTCAGAGGTCAAAGTCTCTTTTAAAGTCCAGACAAAATCTTGGTCAGATCGTGTGAAGACCATGTATATTGGGGTCTGAAATGATCTTTTGAGGAAAGAACCACACAGATTGAGTGGACCTATCCAGTCAGTGCACGCATTTGTCAGTAACCGTGCAGCTCAACTCAGAACTTACTATTATCCAGTAACTGGATTGTGGAGGTCAGATAGGCAGTCGCTACATGTAAAATACTGGTATCCAGCTGCATCCAGTTAGACTGGAAGCCGACCCTAACATACATAGTTGAGAAAAGGCCAGGTGGAGACTGATTGACACGGATAGATCATACCCTGGGCTATATATAATACTTTTCAACCGGGTTCATCTCTGGGACGCGAGTGAAACCGCAGACAACAGCCAATACGGAATCTAACTGACAGCTTCTAATATTCAATTATTGTCTCGTCATGCAATAGATGATTGAGTTGTTGATAAGAAAATAATTAATTGGCTCCGCAATCACTGCATGCGGGTGACAGATGATAATTATGTTTTAGGGTAGATTACCTATAGAAGTGACGGGTGATACGGAAACGTAATTAAACAGGAAACACGTCAGATAAGCGTCTTACACACATAAATTATCGAAGCTTGGAATCTTCACGCGGTGTGGAACCTAAGATAGAAACACACTTGTACGATACAACTACATACAGAAAGCAAAGCTCATAGAAATCTCTATTCCTCGACAGCAGGTTTCGCCGAAAACTTTGTAGATAGAAAATATTGTTCGTAGATATCTCGGTCCACATGAAGCACTGTTGACAGCGATCTCTGTTCATAGATAGCTCTTCTTGCCGTAAACTTTGTTCATAGAAACCACTGTCTCCAGATACCTTGGTTCAAGCAAAGCTCATAGAAATCTCTATTCCTAGACTGCTGTCTAGGAATAGAGATTTCTATGAGCTTTGCTTTCTGTATGTAGTCGTATCGTACGAGCGTGTTTCTATCTTAGGTTTCACACTCATCTTCACGTCAATACTAATTGTTAAACCTTGCCTCCCTCTCGCAGAGAGGAGGCCTGAGTCCCAGATCATTATAAACTGACTAGCAGCGCCCCGCGGTTTCTCTCGCATAAGTGTCGATCGCGTGGGAATGTCGGGATAGAAACTATCCTATGTCCTTTCTCGGTACTCAAACTATCTCTATACCAAATTTCATCTAAATCAGTTCAGCGGTTTAAGCGTGAATAGTTAACCGACAGATACACTTTCGCATTTATAATATTATATGGTAATATATAGTATATACTCGTATATAGAATGGATTATGCTAAGAAAACTTCGTTTTAATCCAGGGATGGCGACCGCATACGTGAAGACGTACCGTTGGAAGGCCTCCCACAAGGTGGACAGATGACCTTGTGAAGGCCGCAGAAATCCGTTGGATCCGGGAAGCACAGAACCGGTCGAAGTGGTGGTGCTTGGGGGAGGCCTATGTCCAGCAGTGGTCGTCTTTCGGCTCAAACGATGAAGATCCGTATAATGGAGAAGTTAAAAATTATGCATAGAAGATAAATTAAATAGACTACCTACTCTTTATTATGTCTCTTGTTGTTTACGTGTCTCTTTGTAATGCATTAGCGTCTGGCATAGGGAGGGCTGTAGGCTTTAATTATGGCGTTCAAACTAAGAGGTTACAGTCTCATTTAAAGTCCAGACCTAATCTTGGTCAGATCATGCGAAGACCATGTAGATTGGTGTCTGAAATGGTCTTTTTCGGAAAGAGCTGTCCAGTCAGTGCACGCATTTGTCAGTAATCATGCAGCTCAATTCAGAACTTAAGGCGACTACATGACCTAAAGCGCGGTCTTTATCGAACTGCATTAAAAAGAAAGAGAAGCGCGATGACACAACGCTGGTAATTTATTGCAAAATATGGAGCAATTCTATTTACAAAAAATCTATTGTTTGAACTAAAAAATAAAAATGCTTTAGTATGTTGCTTGTAGAATAATATTAGAAAATCGTAATGATTGTATGTACCTATATTAGTATGGTTTTTATTGTAAAAAGAAAGTTTTTAGAGGTATCTTCATGATTTTTTTCTATCGTTTTCAACACACTATCTACCTAGCATATATTCTGAAGAAGGTCATATATTTTTCTGATTTTGTTTACTGTAGTCGATCATATACTTTTATTGTTTCTAAAACTTTTGTGTTTAGGTCCTCTAAGCGCCATAAGGAGTTCAACGATTCGACAAACAAGACCAAAGAAAGGACATGTACTTAGTAGATATCATATTGTTGTTGTAGTGTCTCCAAAATGTTCCACTATTCCACCTAACACAAGCCTATAAAAGTCTATTTAAATAAATATCAGCAAAAACCAACCCAGCTTGTTCCCAAAAAATTCAAAGCCCACCACTAAACGAACGACCAAGATAAAACAAACATTCAGATAAGCTAAACTGAACCTTATCTCTGTCCAAAATTAGGGTGCTATCATCCGCAATATAATTTGTCGTATGACAAACTTTTTTGAGGGAAAATTTGTTCGCGTTTTAGAAGCAGAGGATGTTTATGCTAATTTAGAGATACGGTACATAAAGTGTATGTATGTTTATGCATGTTTATCTCGGGAACTGGAGATTTTAATAGATTTTTGTCCGTGGAAAGCTGCTTTTCTACTCAGGTTTGGGTTTTCGACAATGTTATCAGGTTAGTTTTGTTTTCAGAGTTAGAAAAGGGAACTGAAATAAAGATTTTTATGTTGTTTTATTTTGAGGTTATATTATGTTGGTAGCCGAACACTGTTTTCGTTAAATAATGAAATCATAAAGATGAAATAAGAAAGGTAGTACAGATACAATTTTATTAATCATACTAATATTATAAAGGCGAAAGTTTGTGAGTGTGTGTATGTGTGTATGGGGGTGTGTTTATATGTTTGTTACTTCTTCACGCTCTTACGGATAGACCAATTTTGATAAAATTTTGTTTGCAGGTAGCTGACACCCTGGATTAACATATAGACTACTTTTTATCCCGATATTCCCATGGGATCGACATTTACACGGGTGAAACCTCAGGGCGCAGCTAGTATTTGATAATTACTTGTACACTATTTTTTAAAACTAATAGTGCACAAGTAATTATCATCATATGCGTAGCCTTTCCCCAACTATGTTGGGGTCAGCTCCCAGTTTAACTGGATGCAGTTGAGTACATGAAGCAATTGCCTATCGGACCTCCACCATCCACTTACTGGATATATATACCTTTTGGTAAGAATGGTTCAGACTTTCGGATTTCTGACAACCCAAAACGACTGTCAAAGATCTATGAATGACAGCCGGGACCGAGAGCTTAACGTGCTTTCCAAGGCACGGAGGGATCTTGGTATGTAAAGAACCCAACATAGAACCAACCGGGGCAAGCGTAGCTTAACCTGATCGATCGATCCGTGTGGCTCTTATTACTTAGCTACAAACCCCTCCAAGGTAACGCCAGCACATTAAGCTACCCGAATCTGTCAAATTTTCCCAATCAACTTTGAACCTTACGCTTTAGCGATAAATTTGGAAATCTATCAAAGAAATTTTACAAATTTTAGTACTTAGCTTGATGTGCTGGCGTCTGTACAAGTTATATGAAAAAGGCCTTTACATTGTACAATACATTGGGTATCCAGTCTGCCCTGACATTAATCTACCAATAAAAAAGCGGGTGGGTTATGACCACACGATAAAAATGAAAACTTACGACTGGAGCCGAGTTTTCGCGATTCAGCGCAGAATATACGCGATTTAGCGTCACCGACCGACTGCGCCCAAGTATACTGAATTCAGTGTCACCGACCCGAGCGTGACGGTTCAGTTTCATTCTCTATTTTTGTCCAAAATGTCCGAAAACCTCGTGAAGAAATCAGCATGTCCTAGAACCAAAAATTCAAAGACGTAGTGTGACCCTTTCATCCACCAACCCGCTCTGGGCCCGCGTGGTGGATTACGGCCCACTCCCTCTCACGGAGAGGCCTGTGTTCCAGCAGTGGCAATATTATAAGCTGATTATGACCGACTGGAACCGAGTATCCCCGATTCAGCGTCACCGACCCGAGCGTGACAGTTCAGTTTCGTTCACTGTTTAGAAAGAGCCAAAGGGCGCCTAAAGAAATTTTCACAACAAAACGCTATTCTTCCTTTCAACCTAAGACACAAATTCTAGTACAACACATGCTCATCCAATAACGAAATACCCATAAAAATTGCAACCTGAAACGCAAATGAAGCGAGCACAAACTTCGTATACACATCGGCGGGTGCATGTTATACTGAACCCTCCCATTCGTTTTACGGAGCACCCCTGACTTTAACAAATTGTGTGAAAAGATGAGACCCTGATACATTTTGTTTACTAGCGTCCGAGATGCGAAATTTTGTTGCCATAGGCTGATTAGAAGGATATTTTTCGAGTAGGCTGTTTTTTCGTGAGATATTTTTTCAATATTTTTTGTAGGAAAATGTGACTCGACTTCGAATTTTATTTTTAAGTGGCCTTTTTTAGGGCGACCTTAAAAGTATTTTTATCGCTACTTTTCATCTTAAAGTGACTGAGACAGCATAAGTCTATGCTTAAGTGTTTATGCCTTTTTTTATGAGGAACTAGCGGCCCCGCCCCAGCTTCGCACGGGTTCAATTTTTTTTCGAATGTCCGAAATATTCGTTCATATAAACCTTGTCCTGTCAATACAGGTCACAACACAAAAAGAATTATCCAATTTGGTGCAGTCATTCGGAAGTTATGCGTGTACAGACATTTCGGTGACTTTGTGTTATACTATGTAGGCATAAGGAATTCTTAGTAACATCCTGGAGTCTAACATCCTGGTGTCTGGATTTCTGCACAGTGGATAATAATAGTATGCCATGGCTGCCAACCTCAAAGGAGACTAGCCTGCGGTGCGGGAGATCCCGCACCCCTCCTTCATCCCTCTTATAGAGGAATGAAGAACAGGGTGTAAAGTTCACTCATACTCTATAGAAAAGGGAGGATCCTCCGACCAGACGGGTGTTGTGTCTGGCGGGCAACTGCCCGATGATTCATGTCGGGCCATTGTATCTATGCTAGTTGCGCGGTAAACTCTGCTTGCGAGATGCAGGATTTTGCGTGACGTCAGTATGACGCGTTGTTCGCATGTGGCGTTGTAGATACCGATACTCTCTTATAGTTCGATGGGACAGCACACACAATGGGATGGCATGGTGGATGATGTGACTTTAACATAACTGGCGTAATTTGTTTACCTTTTTGACGAATTCAGGCTCAAAGTTATGCAAGAATTTTGGCCAATCTTAGATCATCATCATCATAATCAGCCTATAATGTTCCCGATGCTGGGATACAGGCCTACTCTCGGTGAGAGGGAGAGAGCCGTAATCCACCACTCGGGCCCAGTGCGGGTTGGCAGATGTCACATGTCTTCGAATTTTTGGTTCTAGGACATGCCGGTTTCCGCAAGAGGTTTTCCTTCACCGTTTTGGGAGCAGTGGCGTTGAAATTATTTACACAAAGTAAAGCGCCTGTCTAGGTTCGAACCTACGACCTATAACTCTTATGTCGCGGCCGTTACCACTTGGCCACTACTGCCCTTCTTCTTCTAATCTTAGATGCCACTGACCAAAAATTTTGTCTACCCCAAGTAGCTGATCCCACTTTTATTTTTAGCCCAATACTTGAATCCAATATCAAAACATTTGGAATCCCTATCCAGCAGAAACCTAACCATATTACAAATCAATTTCAGTACCATTTTTAGGTCTTATGTACACCTGACAGACAAAATATTGTATAAGGGCTGAGATGAAGCTGATTCGATTGTAATAGGAGGCAGGTGGACGGCATGTGTCTCTTGGCTGTCGTCCAGGTATGGAATTGCATGCTTAAAAGTTGTATTTTTGTGTCCAAAAATAAGTCTTGTGGTTGATGTGTGATAGTGGGTTGTGGTTTTGATAAAAATGATTTTTAAATGATATTTGAAAGTCTAAGGTCAAAGGTGTTGTGTCTTTTTTACATCATTCTCACTTAATATAAAAAAAAATCAACATTAATGATGTAACTAATATTTTTGTAAAAATATAATTTAGAAGAGTGTCCATGGAGTTTCTTGCCCGTAGGTACCTACGCTTTAGAATGGGCAACTAGCTTCATATTTCCTGACTGACCGACTTCTTGACAATTCAAAAGTGCCGGTAAATGGTTTAATTGAAATAAATGGTTTGAGTTTGAGTTTTTGTGTTTACAGGGGTGGTTTCATGCACAAGTGATTTAAACGTCGCTTCGTTTCTACTTAATTGGTGTGAATCTTATCACAGCTTAGCTTGATTAAGATTTAAAATACTTAATGCACAAGTTGCTCTAAAATTGCTAAATCCGATAACAAGGTTTATAAAGATTTCAGTATTGAAGATACCATCCTACATCAGGTTTAAAACGTTATTTAATTTCAATCACAACTTAACTTAGTAAGTTTTGCTTAAAACCCTACACTAAGATTCCTAAATTCGATATCAAGAAGATACATTTATAAACCAAATGTAGCAGTACCTACAGCAGTTTTAAAAACCAAATTCCTATGCATATGAATAGTCAATAATTTGGTAGCACAGTTTCGAGAAGTCGGTCAATGAAGAATTATTCATGACATAACCATAAAAATAAGCCACCCTAGAGAAAAAATAACTCATCTTTAATACCAACCCCACAAAATGACATTGCAAATTCCCATCTCTTTAATACACATTTTGGGTTCCATTTTTTATACTTAGGTTACATACTTTCCTCATAAAGTAATTCGACAGTAAACCATTTTATCTCGAACATAAGCATAGGAATGACTCGCAGATGTATTAGCTGGCTGTCGTCCATAAAAACAAAATATTTCATATTCATTTTGTTTATCTCGATACTGGGATGATATGGGAAAGAATATGGCAAGAAAATATTTGGGGCGAGTCAAAAGCTTCCTCTCTCCGCATCGACAGAACTGGCACAAGGTCCTTTCAAAATGTCTACTTGATTTTAGAGGACAAACTTGTATAATATTCCGTAACGTGTACTTGGAACATCACTCAAATGACCGCACATTATTCGAAAGCGAATTCTTTTGTTTTGATAAGTAAATCATGGCGGATTGACGCCTCGACCCAGTAGGTACGATATTTGAAATGTCGAAACACAGACCCCGTTCTTGTTTTATACGTCGACTTCAATTCTTAATCATCATCTATCTAGCCTTTTCCCAACTATGTTGGGATCAGCTTCCAGTCTAACCAACCAGCAACAGCTGAATACCAGTATTTTACATGAAGCGATTGCCTATCTGACCTTCACAACCTGGTTAACCAACTGACCCAAAAAAAAATTAAGAAACCTGCCAAGCGTGGCGATTATGGCAACCCCCCCCCCTTTTGGGGGAGGCCTATGTCCAATGATGAAGTATGAACTATCTAAAAGTATATATATTATATATGTTATCCAAATATAAAGCTTTATTAATGGTTACTAGTTATTTAATATGTGTAAAAGTACAGACGCCAGCACATCAAGCTACTACAATCTGTCAAATTTCTTTAATAGATTTTCAACTTTATCGCTAAAAGTTGATTGGGAAAATTTAACAGTTTCGAGTAGCTAGATGTGCGTCTGTACCTATGAATATGGTATATAGGGAAAGGATTATAAGAAATAAAGCACAGAAAGGCAAGCTAGGTATTATTTTCAATTAAGGCTTGTCATTAATTAATCAAAAAGCTAGTCGTCCTTTCCAAATCTAGGTCATCGAGGAGAAGAAGGACAAAAAACTCCTTGGTAAACAGATTAACAAATTTCTCACATTTGCCATAAATTATCGTTATCTTAAAAACAATTAATTCTTTCTCTCGGACCATTATCCGAGAGAACTTGGAATAATAGCAACTTAATGACAATGGCTAGAAATATTCCATTATACATTTTGAAACATTAGCAATATTGGCCATATTAATATAGTATAATATCAATATTACTAGCTGCGCCACACGGTTTCTTCCGCGTAAATGTCGATCCCGTGGGAATATCGGGATAAAAGTATCGCATGTGTTAATCCAAGGTGTCAGCTACCTCCATACAAAATTTTATCAAAATTGGTGGAGCCGTTTCAGCGTGAAGAAGTAACAAACATATAAGCACACCCCCACATACTCACAAACTTTCGCCTTTATAATATTAGTGTGATGTGATATACAGAACACCATAGATTCAGCAATAATCAAGATAATAATATTAATTAACTACGTGACATGCATCGGGTCGATCTATTCCACATAACGTTACTAGTACTAATCAACTCAACATTTCACGTGGGTCATTTTTTTTTCTGTTTTCCTTCTTAGTTTTAATCATGATCTGGCAGTTTGAGTAATTTACGCGGCCTACCCAAATGTCCTTTCTTTGGTATTGTTCGTCGAATCGTTGAGCTCCTCAATTTCTGAGTTGAGCTGCACGATTTTTGACAAATGCGTGCACTGATAGGACAGGTCCGCTCATTCTGTGTGGTTCTTTCCTCAAAAGACCATTTCAGACATCAATCTACATGGTATTTACACGATCTGACCAAGATTTTGTCTGGACTTTAAAAGAGACTGTGACCTCTGAGTTTGTTTCGGCCTTTCTTCTCAGAGTAGTCAGATAGGAAACGCCGACCACATCTAGTTTAAAAAATATGATGACGTGTAAAAGTGTTTGTAAAAACCTACATACAGAAAATAAATCATTTATCATTTATCAACATCTGTAGGCCGGCCTGCCGGGTAGAAGGTACCCTACGGTAAGACTGGTTGTCAGACTTTCGGGCTTCTGACGACCCGTAACTACTGCCAAAAATCTACGAATGACAGCCGGGACCAACGGCTTCCTTTCCGAGGCACAGAGGGGTCTTGATATGTAAAGATGATCACCCATACACAGAAAATTTACGTCCGTTGCCACTTACTCAACTTTCTACTAATAAATGTTGGTTGCAATGGAATTTTAACTTTGTACAAATTTCATGTCTCTAAGATCATCAATTTAGGCTGTGCGTTGATATATATGAGTCAGTTAGGACTTTGAATTTTATATATGAATATATAGATAGATACTAAGTAATTGTGGATTTTTAGCCGAAGCAGTAGAACGTATAAAAACAAAATAAGTACACGAGTTTTCAAATTCATCGTATTGTCTTTGTGTTATTGTTCGGTATACCTTTCAAATCTAAGATCCACTGGACCATCCACAATTGATTCTCCACCTTACCTTACACAAAATAGAGTTTATCTTTATTTGACAAGCCAAACAAAGGTCGGCCACAGGTATCCGGTTAAATTTTCATGTTTTCATACATTTTCAATTTGTTGTTGTTTTCCATTAATTTTATATACGAATTTGTTGTCGATGTTTAGGCGGTATAAACGGTTGGTTTTGGATCAAACTGTTGTTTTGGTATATCCTGAAACTAAGGTAAATACAACTTGAAACAAAAATAGGTAGAAATATCAGAAGGCAAGTTCTTAAAGGAGATTGGCGAGTTGGGTACCTCATCAAAATCCAAACGTTTCAAAATCTAGTTAGATGCAAATTATAGGTCTTATATCCGTAATTATTTTCCAAGCTAAAATGTCTTAATAAATGTTGGGAGTAATTAAAAAAACCTTGATTTTAGGGTGTAGCCCGGTTACAGAAATAAAACGCACTAATGCAAAACAAAACGCAATAAAAAGATCCAATTATATTATTATACCGTGTATTACGCGCCAGTGTGTCACTATGTCAAATACAAAAAAAATATTTATCTAATAGCGTCATTGTCATGATATTTTTCTACTTCACTTTTGACATTGGCAGAATGGTCGACATCGGCTTTGCTTGCCACATTAAGAAATAGAATCGTCATGATATTTTTGTAAATGTATGATCTATGAATGTTGTTCATGCTATAACAATGTCGGCAGTTGATCTTCGGTGTATATACTGTAATTGGCGCTTATCACGCCTTCGGCTTCGCCGGCATTTTCTTGTCTGCTGAGGATGATAACCTGAGTCCTGAGGTTATGTTAATTTCAATTTAATATCCCCAAGTCTAATGTATGTCTTACCATTACATATTTTGATAGACTCTATTGTAGCATTCAAATCCATATATTCATTCTCTGAAACGGTAAGCCTGTATGTGATACTGAAAATACATGGGTTTCTGCCAATCTCCTTTAAAACGTTTAAAATCTAGGCACAGTCTCATCCCGGCGACAGGAAAATGTCAAAAACTTGAATCATAATGGGCAGTTAACTGTTAAGTTAATAGTATCGAATCCAAAAGTCTGTGTGGTGCCGGACTTAAAGAATAGCACCACCCCATACTTCCCGTGGGTGTCGTAAAAGGCGACTAAGGGTCGTACCGGAGAATGGGCAGCAGCGTTCTCTATGCATTCTACCACCATACTATACTGCGATCGCCGACCCGCCTGCCAAGCGTGGCGATTATGGCAACCCCCCCCCCCCCCTTTGGGGGAGGCCTTTGTCCAGCAGTGGACGCCTTTCGGCTGAAATGATGATCAAATCCCATTGGTGAAGGATTTTTCAGTTATTTTTTTTTGTCTGTGCTAAAATACCAATCAATCCGATCTAAATCCAATCCCAATCTCTTTGATTATACTTACGTAGTGCAGCGAAAAAAAGAAAAACAGGGACTATCTTCGCCATATTATGATTCATAATGTTATCCTTTTACAATTCTGCCAAAGTGGCCTTTTGCCCCCAGACTATGAACGTTCTTAAAATTACGAGAATTGCCCCTTTGTTTTTTTTTTTTTGTCCTGGATTTCGTATGAAATTAGCCTACTTTAGATTTTACAGTATTTTAAAATTTCGGACAAAAATCCAAAAAAAAAAACCTATTAGTTACCCGTCACGAAGCCGCGTCGGTATGTGTCGAGTAGTCGCAAGCTCCACTACTGAGCCCAAAGCTCTGAGTTCGAACCCCGAATCGGGAAAAGTTTTATTGGGTAAATCTAAGTATTAAAGAATAGCAATCCGAAGCCTGGATATTTGTTTTTTTTTTTTGCAATTATTAGCAACAGGTTTGCCCCTTTTTAAGTAATAACTTTACATAACTGACACACCTCTGCTTGTCACTCTGAATCGGCGTGTCGTTATGTACAGACGCGAGCACATCAAGGTACCGGAAACTGTCAAATTTTCCCAATCAACTTTGAACAAAATTAAAATTAATATCAAAAATTGGTCCAGCCGTTTGAGCGTGAAGGAGTAACAAACATATAAACACACACACACTTACATCCTTTTGCCATTTATAATATTAGTGTGACAAAAATTATCTGTCGATTGAAAAATCAGCCCATAATAAACAATGATTTATACATAATAGTAAAAACTCAGTGTATGTATTATGATTTTAACATATTATTCTAAATGGGGTATTTGATAATGTGCGTTAATTCCGGGACATGTTGTATATTATGTAGATGCACAGACGCCAGCACATCAAGCTACTCCAATCTGTCAAATTTATTTAATAGGTTTTCAACTTTATCGCTAAAGCACAAGGTTCAAAGTTGATTGGGAAAATTTGACAGTTTCGGGTAGCTTGTAGCATGTGCTGGCATCTGTACCAAAACGATAGATATCACATTTCTGCCTCATCTTCATCATCCACAGCCCGACTTCACCCACTGCTGCCCTCTATTCTTGTGCCCCCCCTCTCTGCCTACCGCTCCCAATGACCTAGTCGTGATAGTTCGACCTTATATTATAATAAAGAGGCAGAAACGAACAGTAAATAAAAAATATTTACCGCTCGTTGAACGCGAATTGTCAATAGGGGAGACTGGGGACTCGGGACAGAATTAACTTATTACCCTTGGATGAGTTTATTGAAATACCGATGGATAGGCAATTACGACCGCTGTGCCTTATTCTCCTCTACAGTTTTTTTTTCAGCTTCTGCCCGCGACTTAATCCGCGTGAAATTGTTCCCCGACCCACCCCGTTGCATCGCATCGTCCACCAGCGCTATTTCTTCGTTTTCGCTTAGCGTTCTTTCTGACTTGTTATTGTCTATTTGCTCGGCTCCTAAGGGTCATAGCGTGATGTTAAATAGCCTATAGCCTTCCTCAAGAAATAGGCTATCAAATGCAAAAATATTTTTTCAAATCCGACCGGTAGTTCCAGAGATTAGCGCGTTCAAACAAACAAACTCTTCAGTACATAACATACATAACCAGCTTATAATGTTCCCACTGCTGGGACAGAGGCCTCCTCTCGGTGAGGGGTAGTGGGCCGTAATCCACCACGCGGGCCCAGTGCGGATTGGTAGATGTCACATGTTATTATTAGTATCACACTAATATTATGAGTTATTCCGTTCTGATCCCCTGAACCTCCCCTCCACCCCCCCACCTCGATCCCCTGCTTTTTCGTCTTCTGTGTTAATCTTTGTCTTATCCACTATAAACTTTCTCATACCGGTTTAAGTTTGTGTGTGTGTCACCCCCACACACACATGTTTGTTAACACACATGTGTTAGTATGTTTGTTACTTCTTCACGCTCAAAAGGCTGGACCAATTTTGATAAAATTTTGCATGGAAGTAGCTGACATCCTGAAATAACATCTAAACCAACAATGTATTCATATTAATTCATACTAATATTATAAATGCGAAAGTGTGTCTGTCTGTTACCTCTTCACGCAATTTGGTATGGACATAGTTTGAGTTCCGGGAAAGGACATAGGGTAGTTTTTATCCCGATATTCCCACGGGATCGACATTTACGCGGGTGAAACCGCGGGGCGTAGCTAGTAGATAATAATGGTTACAAGACATATCTTGTAGCCATTATGATCTACTACCTCATAAGGTTGCTGGGGTCACGTCTTAACGTTGATTTTTGGGAGAAAAAGCTTAAAATTGAGTTATTGTTGTTGAAAAACGAAGGCAATAGCAGATGTATCGCTATCTCATGATCGTCTGCCTAGTCCGTCTCCAACTATGTTGAGGACAGTTTCTAGTCTAACCGGATATTTTTACATGGAGCGACTGCGTATCTGACCTTCACAACCCAGTTACAGTAACACGATAACCCTTGGGACTAATTGTCAGACTGGCTTCTGAATACCAAAAATCTACGAATTATAGCCAGGACAAGCGGCTTAACGTCTTTTTCGAAATACGGATCGTCATGGTCATTACCTACCCAAAAAAATCCGTATTTTTTCCCAATTCAACGAAAGAAATACCTCCAAAAAATAATTCAATAAAATTTCAGTTGAAACTGCCATAGATCATGGGCGGTAGGATGCCAGATAACACGACCCCCTTGGGGACGATAACCATACGAACCTAAGCTCTACAAGTACAACCGTTGGTATATAAGTGAATATTTTAATAGTAATTTCCCGTTTTGGGGTATATTTGGGGAATGTACGGTTTTCCCCTCACTATTTTTGTGAATTTAAGTGGTATTTGTGGAGCAGTTATGTAAGTCACAATAGTGGGTTCTCGGCGACTTGATGTAGATAATAGTTTTAGTTACTTCTAGGATAACGTTCATAATAGCTGGCATAACATCACGCCTGTATTCCCCGATGGGTTGGGTAGAGGTCTATAGAGGTATGAGGAACAGGGTGTAAAGTTCACTCATACTCCATAGAAAAGGGAGGATCCTCCGATAAGACGGTAGGCAACTGCCCGATGATTCATGTCGGGCCGTTGTATATATGCTAGTTGCGCGGTAAACTCTGCTTGCGAGATGCAGGATTTTGCATGACGTCAGTAGGACGCGTAGTTCGCATGTGGCGCTGTAGATACCGCTGAAGGTCTATAATAACACTTACATTTCGCCAGCTGTCATAACAGGCGAGCTTATTGTCATCAAACGGGCACAAATCAAGACTCAGAGCTGCTACTGTTCATAATATTTTCTTTAAAACTAGTTATGGGTTTAACTATTGTTGTCATAATAGCCTAGAGCATAGATGGCCAACGATCACGACTATTAGTCCAGTCGATCGTGGCAAGGCAAAAAATATTTCCAACTACTCGTACAAATCTGATTTTGCTAATCTAGCGAAAGATACTCAAAGGCAATGCTCACATTAATATTTTAAATAAATAGTTACTAAGAATAATTTTCAGTTTTATATATTTTCCCTCATAATAAAATAAAAAATACTACATAATTGTGTACTGAACTATATAAGATTTCAAGAAGTATGTAATTGGTAGATCGCACAGGCTGTCGTTAGTGAACAGTAGATCTTGGGTCTAACCAAGTTGGCCACCCCTGGCCTAGAGTGTACAATTCTCGCTTCTCTTCTTAAGCATCGGGTTCCGTGTTCCATATCAGGAATGGACCATTGTAATTTTCAATTTCATATCCTCATTTTTAAGTTATTGTTCCTTAGTGCAATATAGAACTTACTATTAGTTACCATCATGAGCTAACTCCTTGCATCTCTGTAATATAAATAAATTAATAGTTTAAAAAAACACTAGAAAAACACGCTTGGCCTTTCTCACAAGTGCAAACAAGACTATGATACGATATTCTATCATGGAATGCCAGTGCCTATCTTCCGGCTTCATCATCAGACCTTGAAATATAATCGTGGTCAAAGTTCATTACAAGACTTTTCTAAGAAATCTAAAACAGCTATGATACGGTTTTCCATCATGAAGTTCCAGTTCATATCTTCCGGCTCCTTCACCAGATCAGTTTGACAGTACCATATTATTGTATTGTCATCGGAACTACATACAGCTGCCAATTTTCATTAAGCTACGACTCGGAAGATGGTTAAATTAGTTACCTTAGATTCCACTACATAGTTAGTTACCTACAGGTCGACCTAATAAAAGCGTGTTAAAAAGGACTGTGCTTTGTGGGGAAGTTACAGACAGGCAGAAACTCAAACTCAAAGCATTTATTTCAATCAAACCAATTACATGCACTTTTGAATTGTCAAGGGGTCGGTCAGTCAGAAAGTTGAAGCTAGTTGCCCATTCCAAAGCGAAGGTACCTATGGAGAAGAACGGGCAAGAAACTCCATAAACTCCAGAGTCAGACAAACAAACTTAAAACATGGTGGTATTCGTACACTCCTGTCAACTGTTTTTCCCTTGACTGCACTTAACTGTCAAAAAGAGTAAGGGGAACCGACCTAGGTATAGTGGATAGGACAGAAATTATATCAGAAGAATAATTAGCAGGGGATCGAGGGGGGGGGGGGGGTTGCGTTCAGGGGATCAGACCGGAATAAATTAATAAGTTAGGCAGAAGTGACAACCTAAAATACCGTGGGTACATTCTAAACTTTAGTGTTTAATCAGTTTCTACCTTACTGAGTGGCTTACAACCTAGCCACCACATCCGTCGGTAAAAAAAAATCCTAAACCAGCAAAAACACACATACACAATGCTTACCTAACCGACTATTGCTCATCGTGAGGAAACCGGCATGTCCTAGAACCAAAAACTCGAAGACATGCGACATCTGCCAACCCGCACTGGGCCCGCGTGGTGGATTATGGCCCACTCCCTCTCACCGAGAGGAGGCCTGTGTCCCAGCAGTGGGAACGTTATACGCTGATTATGTATTGCTCAGCATAACCCTATGAGTATTGTAACAGAATAACTGAGATATGATGATGCTGACATCGCTGAAAACGATGCAATGATCTCTCCATTAGGAGTGTTTGACATATTTTGAATGAGGAATCTGTCAGAAACTCACAATGGTCTACGTCTACAAACCTACCTTACTACCACAAAACAGTGTTTATCAGTTGTTTAGGCTAAACACATATTTATATAGACTTTGACGTAACACTGACAAATGTTGAATAATTAGTGTTTAAGTTTTTGTGGGAAATCATCAAATGACTCCTCCCACTCTGTGTGGAGCGGAAGGGAGTGTCAGACTCTTACTGACTAAAACCCACCCGTGTTCCTTCCTTAGCCCTTTATGTTCCGGGCCAGCGGTAACCCTTTCGGACAATCCCGCTGACCCGGCAGGCTTCGGCCCTAAGGGGCTGGTAAGACCCCTCTTGTCTTCTACTGACTTATAAACGATGCAGTGCGTTTCAACCATAACACCGTTTGTAAGCCAGACATAGGTCCTTGTACTGTAAGCCATTCGTTTATAAGCAGAAATCGACAATCGATTTAAAAAATGTCCGAAACCAGCCAAAATACACACACACACACAAGTCTTATCTAACCGTCCACTGCTCAGCATAGCCCAGATGAGGATGATAACAGAATAGCTGGGATACGCTGACATCGCTGCCTCTGACGGCTCCGCGGAAGTTTAACGAATAAAGTTCTGGGCATGTTAAGGAATTAGTTTCTTCCGCTGGCGTAGACTTTGTGGCCCGAGGTAGGAGCGGTAGCGGGAAGGATTTGTTTTGAGAAGGTAAAACTTCAAGGTCTTTGGTAAGGTAAGGATTGAAATAGCTATGAAGTAGGCATTAAGGAAGATTAGAAAACGAAAGTTCGTGTCTAGATCGTCCTTACTTTTATTGAAAACTGTGAAAGAGATGACTAAAGCGGAGATGATGTGTCCTTACTTACACAGCTTCGCTTTCGAAAGCTTTGAAAGAGATGAGTTTGAAAGAGATGTACTTCCACTGGGAATATACTGGGAAAGAACTTTACGGCCGCCAATCCAATTTAGACCAACTTACAACCTGACACTGGCCTGCAAATTGCAGAAAACGTAAGAAAATTTGACTTTCGTGGGCTACCCTAACGCTTATGTATTGCACCTGAGTCCGCCCGCACCCGTATTGTCCCACCACTGTGTACCTACTACCGGGGCAAGTTATGAGTGGAGACTTTTGTGTCATTCCCTGGATTAACTTTCTGTCGACATACATTCTCAAAGGTTCGTATTGTTCATATTTTTCTTTTTGTTATAAGTAAATAGAAAAATAAATGTTATCATTTTCTGGATCATTTGGGGACAATAGAATTATATGGCTCTTGGGTTGCTTAGAATGTTATTGGCCTGTAATTGTATCACTAAAGGGAAAACTGTTCTTTTCATACAGAAAAGAAACGATTGAATAGAAAAAAAACATTGATCACCAACACACATTTGGGTCTGAGTTTACTCACGACTATTTTCTTCAGCGTAGGGATATTTTGATTAGGATCTAGGCTTCTGAAGAGGTTAGAAACTAAAGTTTAAAAAACTGGCCAAGTGCGAGTCGGACTCGCACACGAAGGGTTCCGTACCACAAGGCAAAAACGCCGAAAAAAACATGTTTGTTGTATGGTAGCCCCCCTTAAATAATTATTTTATTTTAATTTTATTATTTATTATTAAAGTTAAAATACAATTGAGTATTTTGTGAATATTTCAAGTGCCTACCTGTTGCCATTTTTGATATCGAGCAAAAAAGAGCAAAAAAATCGCGTTTGTTGTATGGGAGCCCCCCTTAAATATTTATTTTGTTTTGTTTTTAGTATTTGTTGTTATAGCGGCAACAGAAATACATCATCTGTGAAAATTTCAACTGTCTAGCTATCGCGGTTCTTGAGATACAGCCTGGTGACAGACAGACGGACAGACGGACAGACGGACAGACGGACAGACGGACAGACGGACAGACGGACAGACAGCGAAGTCTTAGTAATAGGGTCCCGTTTTTACCCTTTGGGTACGGAACCCTAAAAAAAAACTGCGTAGGTACTTACCTACATTTTGTAATGTCAGTTTTACAATACTAGAGATCATGTTTAATACCATGACCTCTCAAGTTCCGCTAATGAGACACAATTAATTTTCTATCGTATCGTAGCTTGACGGGTTAAAATAAGCTGGCTAACTAAGGAAGTGGGTTCCTGCCGTCCATGACTATAATATCTGGTGGCAAACGCACCACGTCTTTTTGGGCTGTTCGCGCTTTACTCGGTGGAATACCTGGTTTTGATTCGCCCCCATCAACATTGGGTTATGGTCTATTCCAAAAGTATCTGATGGAAATGTAAACAAATGGATCAGCATTTGTAGTACCACTGACCTTTTCAATATTTTTAATTCTGATCACCCCAAAGATGTTTTCCGTTTGACAGTAGAAAGTTAATATAACCTCAATTTTCGTCGATGATTTTTTCTTTACAATCCAATAATGTTATTCAAATAATAATAATTGTTGGAAATAGTGGAGAAATAAAAGGTGAAATTTTCATTTACATAAGTTTAAGTATTTTTTTTCGATTGTTTTTTCAAATTAATTACTTCGCATAAATAAATGAAAATATTTGCCTTTCTTGGGAAGACAGCCCAGGGAATTATAGTGTGACGTCCAGGACATTTACACAGGGAATCCTAGTGTAAGGTCCAGGACATTTACACAACGAATCCTAGTGTGAGGGTCCAGGCGATTTACGCAGGGAATCCTAGTGTGAGGTCCAGGACATTTGTAAAAACCTAGCACCTAAGGCTCCTTGTGACTGCTACTAGTTTTTATATGGTACCATGTTTTTCTAAACTGAATAAAGCTTTTATTTTATAAATACATATGTTACTCATTCTGTTTGTGAGTGATTGGGCAAACAGTTTACCACGGTAATAAATTAACTAATGATATTAGGTTTGTTCAGACTTTCAGCACATACTTTTGGAACAAACATTAGTTCCAAATACGCTTAACAAATCCTACTCACATAATCTGCCACACTATTTTTCTAAACTGAATAAAGCTTTTATTTTATAATTACAAATGTATGTTACTAATTCTAGATAACTAGCTTTTGCCATGCTTTGCCCGCGACTTCGTCCGCGTGAAATTTCACTCTCCCCCATTCACGCTCTTAGGGGTGGAAGTTCGAAAAACCCTTTCTTAGGCTGATATCATGTGTACCCTTAGTGGATACCTACTCTTCACAAAGAACACACCCTCCAAATTTCATGTCTCTAGGACCAGTGGTTTAGGCTGTGTGTTGATATATCAGTCAGTCAGGACTTTGAATTTTATATGTCTATATGACGGAGAAGGTATGTGTGTCTCGTTATCATCAGTCATATTTTAATTACTGTGGGCATACTGTGCATAGTGTTGGGTTACTGCGCAATAGAAAAACTGTTTTGCAGTTCAAATCAGATTATAATTTCACAAACAATTTAATCACACACTGTAGGTAAATGACACAACCAGATACGGACCGCGGACAGTTTCTGAGCACATGTTGTCCGTACGATGTTCAAGAGAGCTCCACATCGTTCTGTCGCGCTGTCGTCGACCCCCCACGAACTTAGGTTAGACTCTGTCAGAGCCACCAGATGGCGCTCGCTTTCCGAATAGTCAAACGAATGACAGGATGCGACTTAGGATATTACAGTGATTTTACTCAAACAAGGTTTGTTTACACTTTCATCGATTTATACCCTGAACCCCCCTCCACCCCAAGATCCCCTGCTAGTTCATCCGTTATAAGTATACGAAATCTTCGAATTAGGTCTCTATAATTCTAAAGGTGCGATAGGTATTTTTGGAACAGACATTAGTTTAAATCCTAACCACATATCTACAACACTATTCTGCTGGCAGATAGCACAAAAAAAGTCATCAAACTTTTTACCCTTCCAACATCAAACCGGTGCCATCTTCGCTCGCGAGCAGCAAGCGAGCGCACTCGAGCGTAAAAGCGAGGCATGACGTCATTAAACCGAGCAGAGCTAAGTGAAGCTATTATAAAATATTTACCGCCGGGACCTTGGCTTCAAAATGTGTGGATTTAATTTTTTCCATTTGCTATGTTTGCTTCTGCTCATCCTTGTGTATTATTTTAATGTGTATTTTGGTATGTTTGAGAGGCTTTGCGTGAGTTCCTGAGGAAAATAGGTCATCTGATCTCTCTTATTGTTCGGAATGGCAAAATTCATCCTATCAAGAGTTTATGGGGTATGAGTAGTATTAGTGTTTATATAGGGTTATTGGTAAAACATTAACAACATCTTAAGAGGTCATTTGTACTCATCATTATGAACAACTTTTAATATGGCACCAAACCTAAAATCGCGAAAAAAAATTAGCTGTTCTCTATATTTATGTTCGTATAACTCGTCACAATGTAGACAACAGCTGATTTTTTTCGCGATTTCATATTCATGTGTTCTACTAATTACGACATAATATCACGGCAAGCGATTTTAGCTATTTCTTCTATGACAAACCTTTTAATTTTGGTAATTCTCAATAGCAAGTAGTGACTTGGAGCAGGACGTCTGATTCGAAAAACATCAAGTTTTTGAAGTGAAAACTTCTAGCGCGTTGGGCATTTTTTAAGTTGGGAAAAAACTATTAAACTCGCGACACTGTTACCGTAACCGACAGCGCACTACATTCGGACGTAAACGGCTGTCCTCGGGATGTACTCGTTGAGATGGGAAAACACCATTGAACTCGCGACACTGTTACCGTAACCGACACCGCACTACATTCGGATGTGTTCGGCTGTCCTCGGGATGTACTCGTTGAGATGGGAAAAAACCATGAAACTCGCGACACTATTACCGTAACCGACACCGCGCTACATTCGGATGTGTTCGGCTGTCCTCGGGATGTACTCGTTGAGATGGGAAAACACCATTGAACTCGCGACACTGTTACCGTAACCGACACCGCACTACTTTCGGATGTGTTCGGCTGTCCTCGGGATGTACTCGTTGAGATGGGAAAAAGCCATTGAACTCGCGACACTGTTACCGTAACCGACACCGCGCTACATTTTTTTTTTTTTTGAGTCTTATGTTGCTATACATACTTCTAAGTGTGCATATAGGTACACGAGCGACAAACATCGACGGTAGTAGTTGCCTCTGTCATCTACACGTGTCGCTCGCACTGGATATACCTACCACAGGTAAGCAAAAGCAACAAGTACTAAAAATCTAACGTTTCATGAAAAAATCCGATCTAAAAAAAGAAGTACAAAAGTAAAAAATGGCGGCGTGACGTCACTGTTAGTGCTCTGCCGGACATTACTCTCTTTAATTGGCAGCTGCACAGATAACAAGCAACTAAACCCTTATCACTATGCCAGCATTGGAAAATGTTGGAAAGAGACAGAAATAGTTTGCGTGTTGCAGGTGCAGTACCTACATTTATTAATGCTTGCGTAACATGTTCCCACTGCTGGGATATGGCCCTCCTCTGCGCTCTCCTTTGAGAGGGGGCGAGATATTTTTTTTTTTGACCCGCCGCCGCTTTGGGTGGAGCGGAAAGGAGTGTCAGACTCTTACTGACTAAAACCCACCCGTGTTCCTTCCTTAGCCCTTTATGTTCCGGGCCAGCGGTAACGGCGGGTCGGCAGCGGCGGCGACCTCTCGCGTCCGGCCCTGGTTCAAGCCATGGTCCGGGGCGAGAGAGAGTGGAAGGCGGTCACCTTCTTCTGCGAAGCAGTCATGCTGGCGAAGGAGGTGGCGGGATGGCTGAGGGACAGAGCCTCACATCTCAGCCGCCGCGGGAGACGCTCCAGGCGTCGGGAGCCGCGTGACGACTCCCGGCCACTCCGGGCCTGCGGACGGAGAGTAATGGGTAGCTTACCGTCCGATCAGGACCAGGCCCGTGCCAGAGGGAGTGTGCTGTAATCTACTAAGAGGGCCCAGTGCGGGTTGGTAGATGTCACATGTCATCGAATTTTTTATTCTAGACCATGCCAGTTTCCACACGATGTTTTCCTTCACCGTTTTGGTGATAAAAAAATTTACACAAAGTAAAGCGTCTGTCTGGGTTCGAACCTGTCGAAACCACTGCTATTATTAACACTTATCTACAGTATTATCTGAGCACCAGATCAAGGCTCTATTTGAGTTTGAAAAGTCAAGCACATCGGAAACAAATACATGAGGAACACCGTAAATGTCTCAATAGGTAATGTGTAATATCGACCTGTAATTGTGTGTCAGAATAGGGTTGCTGATCATTCAAAGAAGGAACGAACAATGATCCTTGTGATTTCAGACTCTAGAAAAATCTCAAGAAAACTGTATACTACCCTACTATATAAATCATCATTTACCTGCCTTTTTCCAACTTTGTGAGGGCCGGCTTCCAAAAAAACTTCATTTTAAAACGATTGACAAGACCAGACAAAAAATCTTTACGAACTTGTATGATTTTTTAATGGCCACTAAAAACAAAAACAAATTCTTCTACCCTCAAAATCCACACAGATGGTACATAAACTTTACTCACATAATTATTTACGACACCCAGACAGCGTAAACGCGAAAGAAACCTCGTCGGTCAATAAATAACTCCTAACATGTGTGCCTACCCTCTTTTTGTCGCCAAAAAGATCGTTAAACTCCCCTTTAACGAGTATTTGCTTTTAAAGCCAGTGACCAAAATGAAAAAAAAATATTAAAAATAAAAGCGGCCAAGTGCGAGTCGGACTCGCACAAAAAACTAAATAAATTTATTAAATAAAAATAAAATTAATAAAAATATTTAACACCAAAAAACGCCGAAAAAACAGCACCCTAGTTGCGTCACACACTACCAATCAGAATCTGAATGACTTTGAAGGATATTGCTAATCCATTGCTTTATATGTTCGAAAAAAAAAGTCTGCTCAACAACGTAAATAACGCAATGAATGTTGTTGAACTGTCAAAATGAAATCCATTGCTACTGATAATGTGTTACGCAATTAAGGTGCAGGTTTCTTGTATGGAACCTCCTTTAATTTCAAAGCAATCTTTATTTCTATTTTATTACTAGCTGCGCCCCGCGGTTGCACCCGCGTAAATGACGATCCCGTGGGAATATCGGGATAAAAAGTAACCTATATGTTAATCCACGGTGTCAGCTACCTCCATACCAAATTTTATCAAAATTGGTCCAGCCGTTTGAGCGTGAAGATGTAACAAACATATAAACACACACACGCACACACTCACCAACTTTCGCCTTTATAATATTAGTGTGATTATTTTGTTGTTATAGCGGCCATATTACAGGCTGCGACATAAATATCAAGCTATACATTGGCGCCCATTCCCTTGTTCATAAACTAAACTAAATTTAAGTTCAGTGCACCTTTTTCTTTCTATTTCATAAAGAAAAGGACAGAAGATAAATATTAGTTTAGTCCTGTCAAATTAAGATACTCCATAGCAAATTTAGACGTGATTAAAAATATGCCTTCTAAATATTTATCTCCTGTTTTTTTTTCATGAAATAGAAAGAAAAAGATGTACTGAACTTAAATTTAGTTTAGTTTGTGAACAAGGGAATCGGCGCCATTCCCAGTTTTAGCTGACCTCGCGTTGTATTAGGTTTTTCGTACAATGAGAAGTCAGCTTACACTGGAAATGTATATGCTTGATATGTCGTCGTGCGTACACTCTTTGAAAATTTTAAGTAACTACCTATTACTATTCAAAAGAGAAAGGCCCTATGACAGACGGACGCACATCGGAGCCTAGTACCTAATAGGTAGTTGACAGTCTTTGGGTACGGAACCTTAAAAAATACTTCAGGAATGTGTTCCTACATTTTTGCTAAAAATGTTCAGGTAAACTGAATGAGTAATGCCTTTTCTGTTATTTTTTGTTTTTCGCCTAAAAAAGTGGCGCGAATTAAGAAGGTGGGCTGTAATTAGGAGCGTGCAAGGAAAATGGCGCCTAATGGGCTGCGGTTGGTGTATTATATTGTCTTATTTTTAAAATGAAGGATGATGAATGTTGATGGGAGGAAATCTGAGGACAAGTCTCAAATTTTGTGCACGTAAGGTTTGTAGATTGATTTACTGATTCGCCCACTGCGCTACAGTTTGACAATTATATTATTATTATAAATAAATATATATTATTATATATTATAAAAATATAATATATATAAATAAATAAAAAATTATAAAATATTAAAAAAAATATATAATATATAAAATAATAATATAATAAATATAATAAATTAAAAATAATAATAATATATATATTTTATTATTATTATTTTAGTATTATATTATTATTATGATATTATATTATTATTATTTTATTATATTATTATTTATTTTTTATTATTATTTTTCTTATTTATTATTATTATTATTTTTCGGGCTATGTCCGTACATAGCCCGAAAAATTGCCAAAATTAAGTGGCAGTGGGCAGGGCACATTGCTCGCAGAACAGATGGCCGATGGAGCCGAAAGGTTCTGGAGTGGCGACCGCGTACCGGAAGACGTGGACAGGTGATCTTGTGAAGGCCGCAGGAATCTGCTGGATGCGGGAAACACAGAACCAGTTTAATTGGCGGTGCTTGGGGGACGTATATCGTCGCTCGCATGAAATAAAAGTCCTATTTCATTTTTTTGTCGATTTGAATCAGGACAAGTACACTCTTCCATTTGTGATTCTTTAAATTTTTTGCCTTTCAAAATGGTTATATTTTGAGATCTTGGAATGATATATGAAATAGATTGGTTATATTGTAGACTATTTAAATTCAAATTGTATAACTGGTTGAATGAAAATAATTTCTATAGGTAGTATTAAGGAGTTTTAGAACACTAACATTGACAGCACAATTTTGCATGCTTTAATTATAAACAAAACATGTATGATCTCATTTTGTATTGTAACACCTTTTTATATCGTGTTTTAAGCAAATAAATATTATAATTATTATCCAAATAACATAGAGGTACACGGTTAGTGAAAAGTGTAAAGAATCACGAATAGAAAAATTTAGCAGTCCCAGCCCCAAATCAGTAAAAAAATGAGAAAGGAGTTTTAGTCATGCGAGAAACGATGTCCAGCTATGGATGTCTTTCAGCTGAAATGATGTTGATGATAAATTTTTTGAAAGTCACTTCTGCATTCTAAATGAACAAAATCTGTTTTAACAAAGTATCACGCCTGTATTCCCCAAAAGGCTAAGCAGAGGTGAAGGTAACTGTAGCGGTAGGTATCTACAACGCCACATGAGAACAACGCGTCATACTGACGTCACGCAAAATCCTGCATCTCGCAAGCAGAGTTTACCGCGCAACTAGTATAGATACAACGGCCCGACATGATCATCGGGCAGTTGCCCGCCAGACACAACACCCGTCTGGTCGGCGGATCCTCCCTTTTCTATAGAGTATGAGTGAAATGTACACCCTGTTTCTCATACCTCTATATAACTATCGACACATGTGGATGGATGTAGTTGCCTCTGTCATCGACGCCTGTCGCTTGTATGTATAATCTCGAATTGCCCATGCCAGTTGAAAGCCTCGCAGCCATATTGTATGTTTACTTCCAGGTTTCAGCTACATATCTGCCTATCCAATGTAATCGCTATCCCGTGTCATTCATTGCAAAATATTAACATGAAATGTCGACCCTAAAAATTGTGTCCATAAAACAAAATTGTAAAAAACGGTGTAACTTTTTACATCCCTAATCAAGTCACTTTCATCTTGGAGTGAAGTAAAAAAAAAAAAGCATAGCGCCACGGAATGAAAAGGGAGGTACAGAAGGCTTACTCTGCGCAAAGTATTGCAAAGGTCAGTTGGGGATTCATAGTCAGGAAAATGAAATGTTATATGTACATATAACGAACACTACATCAGGGGGCCTCCACGCGCGCCTCAAATAGATGTCAGCATCGAGGAAGGGGCCCCTTAGGGCCGAAGCCTGCCGGGTCAGCGGGATTGTCCGAAAGGGTTACCGCTGGCCCGGAACATAAAGGGCTAAGGAAGGAACACGGGTGGGTTTTAGTCAGTAAGAGTCTGACACTCCCTTCCGCTCCGCCCAGAGCGGGAGGGGTCATTTGATGATTTACCACCCAAAAAAAAACAAAAGGTGGCCTAAAAACGCCACTTTGGCAGAATCATAAAAGGATGATATTATAAATCATAATATGGCGAAGACAGTACGTGTTTTTCTTTTTTTCGCTGCACTACGTCGGTATAATCAAAGAGATTGGGATTGGATTTGGATTGGATTGATTGGTATTTTAGCACAAACAAAAAAAATAACCGAAAAATCCTTCACCAATGGGATTTGACACGATTAACTTAACAGTTAACTGTCCATTTATAATGTTATCCTTTTATGATTCTGCCAAAGTGGCCTTTTTAGGCCCCCTGTTCGCCGAAACGAACACTACGTCAAAGAATAAGGGCTTGTACACAAACCTGCGAATCGGTGCGATGCGAATTCGCAACGCAGAAAACTGCAACACGAATTGCTGGGATGCGACGTCGCATCGCAGTTTTGTGTACAAGCCCTGAAAGATGTGATTAGAATATACGGACAATTTAAATTGGTACAGTGCGGCTGACGAGAGAATGCTTTCTGAACGAATTTTGCGAATTTAATCTTTTATAGCTACTAGAATTGTCGCACTAACAGGTGTCTGCAGGAATGCATTCTCTCGACGACCGGACAGTAGTAAATTCCATGAACGATCAATTTCCCTCAGTCTGACATACAGGAACGAGCGCCGATCACCATTCAGCCACCATTCATTCACCATTCATTGAATTCAGTAGGTAGTTTAATATTTTGCTCATAATATTAATATGTAACTTTGTAATCATGTAACTTCTATGTAATTTATACTTATGTGAACTTATGAATAAATTATTCTGATTATTATTCACCGCCAGTTCTTTTCAGTTAAAGATTAATTGTCAAAGTTTACTCACGTTGTTTTACAGCGGTAATAAGTAATAAAAGCTTGGAAAAACAGACAAGGCCTAACTGTTCAAAATAGGCTAAGAATAAGCACTTTTCAAATCACAAAAGTTACTATCAATAACTTTCATTGCCACTTTACTAGATACTGGATTCAAACCAGGAGTGCTGCTACTCTATAAGTCCGTCAACAAAGATACGGACACGTACAAAACTAATTCGATACTTACGAATCACCCCTACTCTCGATTAACTAACTTTTTCGGACAGGCAAAAACACATCGGGAGTAAGGACAGCTGTCAAATCGTGTTGTCAAGTTTGGTCCCCGAACTAATGTTACGACCAAAAATGATACGGAGTAGGAAAAACCCGTAACTTCGGTCGAAACTACGAATTTCGTGCTTAGTTATTAGACCCCCCCAAGCTCACCACCTTGGATCACATTTACCGAATAATAATAATACTAAAATTTATTCAAAAATATAAAGACTAACGTTAAAAGCAGTTTTTCTTAAATCTATGTCGAGTTTACCCATGATTTGTGCCTGAACTAGGTAATCCTGTGTTTCAGGCGATCGGAGGTAACATTAATTGATTAAATAATCACAATAATAATCATTTATTTTATTGGTACATATGTAAAAAGGTGTATAAAATTATATAATAAGAACAATATTTACTTTAACACAAGTAATGACTTCTCTGTATCGTCATAGGACAGTTTGAAGAGCCTCCATAAGGATTTTCTTGCAGTTACTGTGATTTAGTGAGTAGATGTTTCCTTTATCATTTAGCCTATTATAGAGTAGCGGTCCGAGGTACATATAAAATTTGGCTGTGAAAGCATGTTTTGTACTTTTTTGAGGACAAACTATATCTTTCCGTCTCCTTTTTGTAAATTCAGTGCTGTATGGAAGCGCTGCATGTTGTTTTAGTACAGTGCTCATTATAAATAATTGTCGAACTGTAAGTACTTTACAAGCTTTATACAGGATGTTAGTGGGGTAAAGAAAAGGGCGACAATGTTCGTGTTTATATCTTATCACCTTCTGCCCTTGCCTCCTCACTGTCATAACTCCTTGCGTCCTTAAACCCCTAATCTTTTGTGCAAGTTGTAAAGTTCAACTGAGTAGAAAGGTACTTTATGGCGTGAGGGTAAATGATTGCAGCTTCTCCTAGCGCAAAACATATAGTGCAATATTTTAAGTTCACAATGCAGTACATATAGCGGAAATGATGACTTGAGTAAATACTTATGAGGCAATTAGATTGTAGCTAGAATGCTGTTAGATTTCTAAACAATATTATTAACCTTTAGTCTGCCGGAACGTAGATCTACGCGAGACACAATGGCTTTTTAATTGTGTCTGTAATTACGGTACACAAGCGGTTAAGAGCGTTTACGCCGTACGGCATTTCATACACACTTTCAAACCCTTATTTTTCGAAATGAATGAATAAAATTTCATACGCATAGGCAGGATACAAAGGTCTAAAAAGTTAGTACAGAACATTTTCGAATAATAGATAATGTTACAGCCAAATTAGACCGATTTTAAATTTTCCATAGAAACCGAGATTTCCAGTTATCTTTTTTTAAATAAGAAGACATTTCGAAAATGTTCTCTGCTAACTTTTTAGACCTTTATATCCTGCTTATGCGTATGAAGTTTCATTAAAATCGGTTCATTAATTTCGAAAAATAAGGGCTTCAAAATTTGTATGAAATGCCGCATGTCGTAAACGCTCTTAACAAGTACCTAGCTAGTCCAGCCAGGCGCTTTACTTTGTGTTAATAACTTCATCACCACTGCTCTCAAAACGGTGAAGGAAAACATCGTGAGGAAACCGGCATTTCCTAGAACCAAAAATTCGAAGACATGTGACATCTGCCAACCCGCACTGGGCCCGCGTGGTGGATTACGGCCCACTCCCTCTCACCGAGAGGAGGTCTGTGTCCCAGCAGTGGGAACATTATTGGCTGATGTCTATGTAATATAGATCATAAAAATCTCGGTCTTACACAGTCGCCAATTACAGGTTTACCAGCAATCTCAGATTAAGTGATCATGATCACACATACACACACACATCATCATCATCATTTCAGCCGAAAGACGTCCACTGCTGGACATAGGCCTCCCCCAAAAGGGTTGGCGATCGTAGTATAGTATGGTGGTGGAATGCATAGAGAACGCTGCTGCCCATTCTCCGGTACGAGCCTTAGTCGCCTTTTACGACACCCACGGGAAGTATGGGGTAGTGCCACAGACAATATCACATAATAATAACAAAACTAAACTAAAAGCTAGAACTTAAAAGTTTTTATGGCAAGATACTTCTTAAACATAAGATTAATGACAAAAATTAATATAAAAAGGCGAACAAAATTGCAATTTTGCCCACTTACTTCAAACTAAGACTAAGTAAATAATATAAATAGAAATGAGATCATAATGGGAAGTATAGCTTCTAAGGTTATTGAGGTTTTCAAGTAGAGAATTCTCAGTAGCGGCCTCTAGACTTGTGCCCTGGGACTTGTAATATATTATTATGTAAGTGGTTAAATGTGGGGCATAAACCGATATCTTCTCCTTCCCGTATGTGTTCATTGATGATGATCCATAAAAAGTTACGAAAAAACAAAAAAAAAATCAAGCTCAAAGCATCTATACGTTTACTAGCTGCGCTCCGTGGTTTCGCCCGCGTAAATGTCGATACCGTGGGAATATCGAGATAAAAAGTAGCCTATATGTTAAACCAGGGTGTCAGCTACCTCCTTACGAAATTTTATCAAAATTGGTCCAGCCGTTTGAGCGTGAAGAAGTAACCAACTTATAAAACACACAGATTCACACATCACAAACTTTCGCCTTTATAATATTAGTGTGATTTGCTGTAAACATGACAGAAAAGAACACAAATTCAAAAAAAGAACATGTTTGGGGAAATTAAGTGTCACATCCACGCAAAACGGCCATCGCTCAGCATAATGCTAAGACCCTATACGAGACAGAGGCCCATCGATTTCAGCGACAGCAGGCATTGACGTCGTTATGGAGTCAGTCAGTTAGAAAGATGCAGCTAGTCGCCAATAGTGCAGTCTGTTTCTATGGAGAAGAACTAGCTACACCCCCCCCCCCCCTCCCCTGCTCCTCCTCTTCTAGGCAATCTGATACCTCATCGATAAGACATGTAAGGACGAGTATTAAGGAACATGTACTATTTATCAGTCCTAGTAAGTTATGGCCGGTCGTTCTGTGTCGTCTAATACATTATTAAAGTCTCTCTAAGTTATTACCTAGGCCATTGTGATAGAGTTGATATGGTATTGATTTTGATGTAAGATGGATGATCATTGTCTTTGCTCGCGTACTATGCGACATGCGACTGCGACAGGCAACGACGCAACGACGGGCTGCGGCCGATAATTTTCATATATAGGCCCCTGACATTTGACGCGTAATCTGTTACCATGGATATACAGACGCCAGCACATCAAGCTACTACAATCTGTCAAATTTCTTTAATAGATTTTCAACTTTATCTCTAAAGGATAAGGTTCAAAATTGATTGGGAAAATTTGACAGTTTCGGGTAGCTTGATGTGCTGGCGTCTGTACTTACACGACTCTGAGCGGTTTTATTTGCACGTGGCATACAAAAAAATAATGAACTCGAATCATCTGCCTAGCCTTTTCCCAACTATGTTTGGGTCGGCTTCCAGTCTAACCGGATACAGCTGAATGCCAGTGTTTTACATGGAGCGACTGCCTATCTGACCTCCACAACCCAGTTACTGGGTAATACGATACCCCTGCTTGGTAAGACTGGTTGTCAGACTTTCGGGCTTCTGACTACCCGTACCGACTGTCAAAGATCCACGAATGACAGCCGGGACCAAAGGCTTAACGTGCTTTCCGAGGCATGGAGGGGATGAACCCATCCACAGACCAACCGCGGCAAGCGTAGCTTAACCTGATCGAGCGACCTGTGCGGCTGTTATTATTTAGCCATGGGCTACCTATTTATGAAAAGAATAGGATCAATAGAAATATTTGAGATGCTTCAACAGCACTTCGGAAAAACTACGAAAAATAGTTGATGAAAAAAGCAAATGTTTTCAAAACAATTCCTAGAACTAGAATTATAATATGTAAAATACACCAAGTCAAATAAATACCCTGATTATTTTCTCCCTCTAACAATCTTAGACACTATTACAAAGCCACTTAAAATCTAGACAGCTTAAGACCTAGCTCCGCAGGTCCCTAGGACCAAATAAAGTCTACCTAATGAAACCGGCTTCAAATTATGTGGTCCTTAAGCCCTTTTATTTATGTCTTAGGTCCTAAAGGATTACTGCGAATGATATAGGGCCTCAATTATCTGCAAATAACTAAGGTAAGGTCTAGGAGATTATTCTTAGTGTCCATTTTTGGGTTGAAGTATCGTGTGGATCTTAGGACAGGCTACTTGTCCGCACTTGTGTTGTAAAGAGGGTGGAAGAAACGGCAAATTCTTTGATGAATTTATATCCAAGACAAGACGAAATTTAGGATGTTGTACGAGGTGTCGGCGGTGTGAAATACTGGCGTGTGGCAATACTCAGCAAACCTGCTCGACTCCCTTTGTTATTGTGAATCCCTCATCTCCTGAAAATCAAACCAACCTATGGTTTGATTTTCAGGAGAGAGAACGATAAATAACATGCACTTGTTATCTTGAATACGAATCCGAAGAATTATTTATTCTTACTACCAAAAAGCAGTGCTTTTATAATACAAGTCTATGAAGCAGTGACATAGAGGGGAAAAAAAATAAGCAGTGACCACAGAGTAGAATAATTTAAATAGCAGTGACACAAAACCACTGACAGATGATCTGTCAAAATGACAGTACTTCAATGTTACAATGTGTAAATATTAACTAAAATGTTGCAACTTAAAACAGATGTCCTACAGTAAAATAGTGTGAAAATATACAAGTCGCAATTAACACCTAAATGCGAATTAATACCACTAGGGCAGTGTAGATGGCGTTGTAAAAAGAACAGTGTCTTCCTGTATAAAATTTTGTGGACCAAACAAAAGTTTTATGGTATTCTATGAATCATGTGTACCATGGGAAACTGGCTTATTTTTACTTACTTGCCTAAGTATTTATGTATTGCATACGTCTAAACCAAGAATGTATCCATATTAATTCATACTAATATTGTGTGTCTGTCTGTTACCTCTTTACGCCGCTTGACCAATTTAGATGAAATTGGCATAGAAATAGTTTGAGTCCCGGGAAAGGATAGTCTTTATCCCGGTATTCCCACGGGATCGACACTTATGCGAGTAAAACCGCGGGGCGCTGCTAGTATCATATGTGTTCAATACAATGTGAACATATATTTGTTTTTCTTATTTTTTATATTGTGTGCAACATTGATGTGCGTTGGAACTATTTTTTTGGTGTGGCAACCTTTTAATTGTCACTTTCTTTACCTTTTTTTTTCCTTTTTGGGAGCTTTTGAGTGTAACTCGCCATTTTTTATATTTTTTATTTAATTAAATAAGTGAAATCTATATTTTACTTCTCTCTGTGTTTTATTACAAACATTAAGTAATATGCGAAAGTGTGCCTGTCTGTTACCTCTTCACGCTTAAACCGCTAAACCGATTTAGATAAAATTTGGTATATAGTTTGAGTCCCGGGAAAGGACACAGGATAGTTTTTATCCCGATATTCCCACGGGATCGAGAGCTTAGCGTCAAAGTGAACTTTGACAAAGATTCCAAGACGTTGATTGCTACGATATCCCCTACCGTAACACCCCTAGTCTACAGTCGTAGTCACTCTGTGTTACTATCCCTAGTATTTTCTACTAATCCCCTACAAATATCAGACCCCAATTCCTAAGTCCATGATTATTTATTGGATCTGGAAGCAATTACCTAACTCGTGATTACAAAGGAACTTGTTACGGCTTTTATCGTCTAAGTTTGCGGAACTTTGTCATCGCTAGGCCGTCGTACGCGCTCCGGAATTATTGACTGGACACGCGGATTGAAACAAGCTTTTTGCTTAGTTTATTTAGTTAATATTAATTGAGTCATATAGTATCAAAACCAGCAATCTCCACATTTAAGAGAAAATAACTTATTAATGCCAAAATATTCTCTAGTAACTAATCTTCCATCTTGATTAATAAGTTTTTTACAGAAACGGCATTCTCCCTACCAAAAATGATTTTAAAGTTTTGAGTAAGTTTCAAAAGCGGCAATCTCCTATAGCGTTGTTTTTTTTTTTTTTTTGTTTATTTCAAATGTAAGTAAAGTGGAGAATGCCGTTTTTGATATTATATAACTCAATTGGTATACGTATTGAGTGGCCCATGGCTAAGTATTAAGGACCACCCGGGTTGACCGATCAGGGGGCCTAAAAAGGCCACTTTGACAGAATCATAAAAGGATAACATAATGGACAGTTAACCGTTAAATTAATCGTATCAAATCCCATTGGTGAAGCATTTTTCAGTTATTTTTTAGGGTTCCGTAGACAAATGGCAAAAACGGAACCCTTATAGATTCGTCATGTCTGTCTGTCTGTCTGTCTGTCCGTCTATCTGTCTGTCCGTCCGTATGTCACAGCCACTTTTCTCCGAAACTATAAGAACTATACTGTTGAAACTTGGTAAGTAGATGTATTCTGTGAACCGCATTAAGATTTTCACATAAAAATAGAAAAAAAAACAATAAATTTTAGGGTTCCCCACACTTAGAACCGAAACTCATTTTTTTTTTTCATCAAACCCATACGTGTGGGGTATCTATGGGTAGGTCTTCAAAAATGATATTGAAGTTTCTAATGTCATTTTTTTCTAAACTGAATAGTTTGCGCGAGAGACACTTCCAAAGTGGTAAAATGAGTGTCGTCGCCCCCCTGTAACTTCTAAAATAAGAGAATGATAAAACTAAAAAAAATATATGATGGACATTACCATGTAAACTACCACCGAAAATTGGTTTGAACGAGATCTAGTAGGTAGTTCGTTTTTAATACGTCATAAATCGTAAACCGCAATTTACCATTCATTCAATCAACTTAAAAATAATAAAAAAACATTTAATTTCATAAACATAAACCTTATGCATAAACCTGGATCGATCGCCAACCCGCCTGCCAAGCGTGGCGATTATGGCAAACCCCCCCCAACTTGGGGGAGGCCTAAGTATGTCCAGCAGTGGACGTCTTTCGGCAGAAATGATGATGATGACGATGAACTTGAGTAACTGAAACTTAAACCCTCCTCCTTCGATAAGTTAAAATAAACTTCACGTTTTCTTAGCTATTATAAACAAAACATTCGCACAAACTCCCCCAAGGAAACTTAAGCCACACAATTTTTACAAGTGAACGAATAATAATGGCTCGCTCGCAATCAACATTCCTTCCCTCTGTTTGTCTGTCTGTCACAATTAAGTATAAAACTGGATGCCTTAGGTAATGGTGTAGTTTTGTAGCGATGAAAATTTCTATTGTTTCGCTTTATTGCAGGAATTAATGGAAGATAAGACGGGGAGTTTGTTTATGTTTTTGGTGTAGAGTTGCGTTTTACGGGTTCTGTATTACTGTTTGTTTTATTTGTATATTCAAAGGAAAGACAAAGCATCGAATTATGACACATAATCTATCTATAGAGGTATGAGGAACAGGGTGTAAAGCTCACTTATACTCTATAGAAAAGGGAGGATCCTCCGACCAGACGGGTGTTGTGTCTGGCGGGTCGTTGTATCTATGCTAGTTGCGCGGTAAACTCTGCTTGCGAGATGCACGATTTTGCGTGACGTCAGTATGACGCGTTGTTTGCATGTGGCGTTGTAGATACCTACCGCTATATATCTATATATAGGGTAGGCAAAAAATCGTGGATCAAACGAAACGGCGATAGTTGGGGTTATTTGCAATAATTTTTTTTTAAGTATCATCATTACAACAGTGCATTTATGACAGTGGTACCATGATTTATTAGTATTGGTACTTTTTTCAATATCATTTTATTTTTTTAAGTCTCACGAGGAATGATTTGGAACTTTAGAACCTTACTGTAAACACTCAAATTGTAATAACTTTTAAGGAGATCAAGTTAGGGCTCTGCCACAAAAATATTTTTTGCTGCAAATAACCCCGACCATCACCCTGTTTCGTTTGATCGACTATTTTTTGCCCACCCTGTATATAAAATTCAAAGTCCTGACTGACTGCTATATCAACGCACAGCCTAAACCGCTGGTCCTAGAGACATGAAACTTGGAAGGTGGATCCACTAAGAAAGGGGTTTTTTCGAAATTCCCACCCCCCCCCCCCCCCTAAGAGGGTGAAATTTCACCCGGACGAAGTCGCGAGCAGAAGCTAGTATAACATAATTAGCCTATAATGTTCCCACTGCTGGGACACATGCATTCTTTCTTCAAGAGGGAGTGGGCCGTAATCCACCACGCGGGCCCAGTGCGGGTTGGTGGATGTGACATGTCTTCGAATTTTTGGTTCTAGGATATGCCGGTTTCCTCACGATGTTTTCCTTCACCATTTTGAGAGCAATAATTGACGAAATAATTTACACAAAGCAAAGCGCCTGTCTGGGTTCGAACCTAAGACCTACAACTGGTAGGTAAGTCGCAGCCGTCACTTCTGGGCTACCACTGCTCTACTGGGTATAAGTGCGTATTATGTACTAGCTGCACCCCGCGGTTTTACCCGCATAAGTTTTGATCCCGTGGGAATATCAGGATAAATAGTAGCCTATATGTTAATCCAGGGTGTCAGCTACCTCCACACAAAATTTTATCAAAATTGGTCCAGCCGTTTGAGCGTGAAGAAGTAACAATCATATAAACACACACATTCACAAACTTTCGCCTTTATAATATTAGTGTGATTAATAAGTAATACGTAGTTATCGTAACTTAACATAGAAGCCCAGAATCCTGAATTTTTTTGTTAGAATTTTAGTTTTAATATTTGAGTGACTAATTAAGGTAAACGTTTACCTGTTTAGCCCCGTAGTTACCAATGCAAATTTATCGATACCACTCTGTCCCAGTTCGTAGCAAGGTGTCGGTCGTTTTAAGGAGAAAAATGTTTATAAATGTTTTATTGACTTACTCTCAAACTGTTCTTAGTGTTCAATTTCTAATGAAATATTTGAATACACCCGGCTAACGCGGTAAAAAAAGTGCACTGAATTTAGTATAAAATAATCATAACTACTCGTAATAATAGGTCTTTCCAGAACGGAAGCGAGCAAACCAATAACAGGTGGTGCGTTGGTTTGTAGTGTTAGCTCCGTAAACGTCATTGATGTTGCGTGCCGCTTGTGCCGCGTTGCTGCCACGACGGTACTCATATTCCATAATTACTCGATTTTTTAACGTATCCATGATGACGAAAAAGATTGAAATGCGATGAAAATGTAACACTAATCATTAAACAAATGTCTACTTTTGGAAAAAAAATCCATGTTTTTAAAATAAAATTAATTTGAAATTAGAATTCTTAGCCAAACAAAAATTATTTTGATTTGAAATGGCCAGTACTGCAGAACGGCAATTTCATAGGTAAAGACCTAATATTATAAATGAGAAAGTGAGTATGTTTGTTTATTACGCTGTCACGCTAAAATGGCTGAAGAGATTTGGATGAAATTTAACACATAGATAGATCATGACCTGGGTTAGGATATAGGGTACCTACTTTTTATCCTGGATGGCAGACGAAGTCGCGGGCAACAGCTAGTAAATAATAACGCGTCAAGTCGACATTAGTAACTATAGTGTTCGGTGAAAACATCAAACACCCTTATTTCCCACTATTAGCAAACACAAAAATAAAATAGGGTTTTCCCCGAAACGCACCAACTTTGAAACGCACCAAATATAACGTATATCTATATCATTGGTTACGAATCCTTCATGCTCTTCTCTATGTTTTATCGTTGATGCATTTCGAGGAATAAAATTATAATAATTTTATTTTTATAAATTTTTTTTTTTGGAGGAATACTTTTGGTGCCTTTCAATATTTATGGGCTCGTAGCAAGTCTAGTTCTCTATCAATAAGTTAACCAAAGAGCCACTCATAACATCATCGCCATCATCAGTCTACAGCAGTACACTGCTGAACATAGGCCTCTCAAATTGCACGCAATATAGTTTGATTCTCGGTAACTCTCATCCAGCTGCTACCAGCCACCCTGCGACGATCGTCGCACCACCTAGCCTGAGGACCTTACGTTTACCGATTCGCGATCTCCACTCAAGAACAAGTCTACCCCAACGGTAATCGGTTCAACGGATAATATGCTGTGGCTGTGAGCTAGATCGACAACTTTGGTTCTCTGCACTCATAATATAACCCAACCTGGTACTGGTTCTTGGTACTAACTTTATTTTGTTTTCACCAACAAATCAGAACCACCGTCCACCATATTCCTTTCAACACCTCAAAGACTCCCGACTCAAAATCATAAAATACACACATACACATAAAAGTAAAGGGTACTCACACTCTCCTTATATATTTTAACGGTACCCAAAACCCATTTTGAAGGGAAATATCAGCTATGCGGTGAAAAATCGGGGTAACCTCGTATGGAAAAATGCGTTAACCTACTATAATAAGGGGCTGCCCTTGGGTGCTGTTACTATAAATAAGTACTTTATGGGGGTAAGTGGAGTAAGAGCAGGGTAAAAAGAATGTAGGTAGGTATGTGTTGATCTGACCGGCATCAATTTAATGTTGGGATTAACAGACTGTTACTGGCTCATTGGGAGGGCCCTTTGCACGTTGTAGGACGAGCATTGATTTAACATACATACATAGGCCGCATTCCGAATTAGATTTAATCGCTCATAGCACTCACATCATCTCACATGCGTTCCGATTTAGATATTACGATTATGACAGCTGAGGGCTGTCAACAATTCAGAATGCTCGTGAACGCACTCACAGTGCTTACTCAATGTCAAAACGATATTACAGCACTATTTTTATGTTTAAACACCACATTTCTTCTTTTTATTTGTTTAGGTGACGACTGTCAGCCAGAAGCACAATTTCGAAAATGCCACGTTAGTTTTAAAGTTATGATGCAGCTCAAAACAAAACACACACTGACACAAAAGCACACACACACTTTTATTTTTGGCAGCACTCACGGTGATATTATTAGAAGGTGTCATGTCATGGCTTCATCTATGACGATTCACACGGGACATCGTTATCGCGCTCACGCTAATTCGGTACGGGCTTAACCACGCTCAAATCGATTATTTTCCAACTCGGAACGCAGCCATAAACTTCCTTCACAGTGCACGCGGTGTGGTTGTAGTTAGACTTACACACCATCATCTGCCTAGCCTTTTCCCAACATGTTGGGGTCGGCTTCCAGTCAAACCGACTGCAGCTGAATACCAGTATTTTACATGGAGCGACTGCCTATCTGACCTCCACAACCCAGTTACTGTAATACGATACCCCTTGGTAAGACTGGTTGTGAGACTTTCGGGCTTCTTACTTACCCGTAACGACTGGAAAGATCTACGAATGACAGCCGGCATCAACGGCTTAACGTGCTTTTCGAGGCAGGGGGGGTCTCGGTATGTAAAGATGGTCATCCATCCACAGACCAACCGCGGCAAGCGTAGCTTAACCTGATCGATTGACATGTGCGGCTGTTATTATTTAGCCACGGGCCCGTCGTTAGACTAGAGACTAAGACATGACTCTTTATTAGACTTACACATCTTAATAATATAATGTTTGGATTATAAAAATGACCTTGACCTTTGAGTTCGTATTGGTATTTCTTCTCAAGGATCAGTCAGCTAGGAAATGCCGAAATGCAAGTTCCTGAGAACACGGCAGTGCATGCGCCAAGACGAGCCAAAAACAAAAAGCAGAGGGACTTAGAAGATCTACTTACAGAAATAAACATTTCATTTCATGTCCATGAGTGAAAAAGGGTTTTAAAACTCAGTCTAAGTAATCTATTTTTAGCAGAAAGGAGGTTCTAAGCTAGAAACACAATCTGCATTTAAAGTGCAATGCGATCTCTCCTTTATAATACTAATCCCAGTACTTTGTTCCGTAAAGCATGTGCAAACAACAATATAGTGCTAGCATTACGCAGCTTACCTGGAAATAGTGCAGCTTTAGGTGGAACGACACCTTTAATGTTTGCTGGTGAAGCTAAAATTACTTTGTAGAAAACTTTATATCCATTTCTTGTAACTGGATGTGTTATATCTTTGGGGATAATTATACTGCTGTAAATAAAGCCCATAAACGGCAGAATCATTACTTTTATATTTATCGAGAGCTTTTAAATCGGGTATTTGTGGTAAATGTCACCACAGATAAACTAGTCACAACGTAACGTAACTAATGTCACACCACAGACGTAATGTAGCAAGCTATGTCACACTATGACATTGACAGTGAACCAAAGACTACAATATAATGCGGCAATGTTGCCAAATAATAATTTTAAAAATGTTGCCACTTTTGAAGGCTTTATAAAGCCTGAACAGGATGTTTCATTGGACTGGGACATAACAAGATATAGGTAGATTTTCTTTAGCTGACTACAAAGAGTATTTAAGTTATATTTTTTTCCTTTTTACTGTCCATGCCAAGACTGTCTGGAAGAGATCGCAGAAAGCGTTGACAACTTTTTTTTTAATTTTTATTTATGTATTTTATAATGTATTAAATAAATAACTCGCTAAAATAACGGTAGAAATTTACACGCAAAGGATAATTATATATAGATACTAGTTTTTTTTTGTTTATTAATCAAAAACAAAACAGTTACAAATCATTGTTGAACAATTAAACATACCACACAAACCATCGCGGGTTTAACAGCGGTATGGCCAGACACGGCAATTCGGTGCAATTAGGTACATAGGTACAGTCAACAAAAGAGAGAAGCACGCAGGATCGCCGGACATAGCCGAAGTCAAGCAAACAACCGATGTATGTACTCGAACAAAATTTTATTTTATTAATAGAAAACATACAGCTCATTAATCGAAATTAAATTTCAGTCAACAACATCCATCGGTCTATTACCAAACCTCAACCATATCCGACGATAAATATATATAATATATATTCTTGTATTTATTATTGTTATAGCGTTACCTACTGAGTCACGTCGGGCCTTTTAGAATATCACATAGAATGCAGCAGCAGCGAGGACTTTATAGGAAGTTCAGAGTATCCAGCTTAAGTTGAAAGCGCGACAAACTGCCGAGGTGGCATAACCAAGAACTAAACGCTAAACTAAAAACCCTATAAAATTTTACTCCAAAGAAAAATGGCCAAAAACACTTTTGAACAACATAAACGTAACAATTTGGAACACGTTTGTGTCATAAACCAGTAAAAAGTCCATCATAATAAAAGAGGCTGCATCGCCGAGATAGGTTCTAAACCAATTGAGAATGGACGCTTTGAACGGAGCGTTTAAACAAACCCTAGAGTGATGGAATGCAGGCAGTCATGAGCGGAGCGGGGGCGGGCAAAGAAATGTTTTTATTTTGATGCTAAATCTGAATACATCATAGATCTATGGCATGCACAAAACAATTTTTGCGTGGTCGTTATTTTGTTTTGAAGACTCGTACGCCTTGATCCTTATCTTCAACAATCGCCAGACGATAGACGACCACTGCCGGGAGCTGGCACCGCGACAACGAAGGTCTGCAACCATTGATTTCCCGCAATGTTCATTACGTCGTCGGTTGACACGTGGCTTAATTCTCTTTGGTTGATCCTGTGGAGGCCTATCCAGACCATACTGATATGCGGTCGCCACTCCATAATTCTTCGACCCGTTTTCTTTTATTTTTCTTTTCTTCGGTCATCGTTCTACGTGTAATGTTTTCGGCTCACCTCCGATTCTGAAAATTTCTGATTCATGTCTAGAGCATATTTCATTGCCGTTTAGATGACTATATGCCTTTGTATAAGGCCCATTGAGAGCGACAACGGCATCCATCAGTCATCACTGGCAACACTCACTGTTCAAAGACAAGAAAGTCTTTGATCAGCGTGTGTTGCCAGTCGACACTTGAGGATTTTTATGAGGCTTACATGACCTAAAGCGCGGTCACTGTCGGACTGCATGGAAAAGAAAGAGAAGCGCGATGTCACAACGCTGGTAATTTATTGCAAAATATAAAAAAACAATTACTTATTTAATTACAAAAAATCTATTGTTTGGACTAAAAAACTCACTAGTACTAGTATTTTATTATGTTGCTTGTAGAATACAAAAAAACAGAATGATTGTATTATGGTTTTTATTGTAAAAAGAAAGTTTTTAGAGGTATCTGCATGATTTTGTTCTATAGTATCAAATTTGTTGTATTATGTTTTCAACACACTATCTACCTAGCATATATCCAGAAGAATATCATATATTATTCTGACTTTGTTTACTGTAATCGATCATATACTTTTATTGTTTCTAAAACTTGCGTTTTTAGTGCTTAAGTCCTGTAAGCCCCTTTAAACAAATAGTTGCCCGCTCCCGCTCCGCTCAATCTACGACATAGCCGATACCGACGATGCAAAAATGCTGTTTGCAAAATATGAATTCCCATTAAGGTTGCTTTTAGTGGTGATGGTAATAGCGCCGCCGGTTGTTTTAAGTTCCACCGCCTGTTGGATTTTAATAGCAATGAATTAACACAGCACGGATTTAGTATGAATAAAGTTTAAGGAGCTGACTCTTAGCAACAAGGATGGTACATAAAGCACGCACAATGAAGGATTCCGTAGTTGCGCTGAATTCATCCAAAGAACAAACTTAACATTTTAGTTGCAGCAAAATGTTATCATAAACATTCCAACTGAAAACATAAGTTTGTACGCACAATATTTAGAGATTTACTATATATCATTATAAGACCGTAGAATTGTTCAATGGCTGTAATCTACAGGTATAGTACAATTTTATGTATTTTAGGCTCAGTAGTTTCGAAGAAAAGGCGTCAATTTTTATCTATTTTAGGTATACACTAAATAGTCCAGTGCGTGTTGTCGTGATGACTTATGGCACTGAAACGTGGCCGCTCACAATGATCCTGAAGAAGGTTATGAAGAAGGCTAAAAGTCACCCAAAGGGCAATGGAGAGGGCTATGCTTGGAGTTTCCTTGCGTGATCGAATCAGGAATCAGGAGAGTGACCGGCTACCGGAAGACGTAGCGTTGGAAGACCTCCCACAAAGTGGACCGACGACCTTGTGAAGGCCGCAGGAACCCGTTGGATGCGAGAAGCACAGAACCGGTCGAAGTGGAGGTGCTTGGGGGAGGCCTATGTCCAGCAGTGGACGTCTTTCGGCTGAAATGATGATGATGATACACTAAATAGTAGGTTTCCCCTTACCTACACTCAAGATGCATAAATCCATCTATATTATATCTACTATGACCACTTCAGGTCATAAAGTACGCGTTAAGTGATACAGATGTGTTATGTGCTCGTAAACTACGGTCAGCGTGCGCTGTTGTGTCTCAACTTAACCCACTTCTTAGTATATGTGACTTTGAGTGATGGTATAGGGGTACTTAACACAACAGTTTGGGGAAGAAAGTCTGCAAGAAACTAGTAAATAGGCTATTTATACACAGGCGTGCGGTAGGATCGACGACATCGTTGCTAATTAGGTAAAAAATTGCACAAAAATGTGTTGGGTACTTCAAACAATACCTTGGCAACTTAAATGAAACTAGTGTTTTTCGTCAAGTACGAATCACACAAAAGTCTGTCTTAAATGTACCTATCTACCTGAAAAACCAACAATAGAATGCAACTCATCATCATCTGCCTAGACTTTTAACACATTTTTTTTTTTTTTGTATTACTAAATGGACCCGCTCTTGTGGATCACGCCTGATGGAAAGCGATAGATGAGGTCTATGATGGAACGAGCATGCCCAGAAGATGCCTGTTGGTGTTATCTTCCAGTCTAACTGGATGCAGCTGAATACCAGGACAGTATTTTTTTTACACGGAGGTTCTGCCTAAATAAATGATAAATGATTTATTTTCTGTAAGTACGTTTGTACAAACACTTTTACATGTCAATTATATTTTTTTAAACTAGATGAGGTCGGCGTTTCCTATCTGACTATTCTGAGAAGAAAGGCCGAAACAAACTCAGAGGTCACAGTCTCTTTTAAAGTCCAGACAAAATCTTGGTCAGATTGTGTTAAGACCATGTAGATTGGTGTCTAAAATGGTCTTTTGAGGAAAGAAACACACAGATCGAGCGAACTTGTGCAATCAGTGCACACATTTGTCAAAAATCGTGCAGCTCAACCCAGAACTTGAGGAGCTCAACGATTTGACGAACAATACCAAGGAAAGGACATTTGGGTAGGCCGCGTAAATTACTCAAACTGCCAACTTTTACTATCACCATGAACAACTTTTACTAACCTATCCGATCTACACAATCAAAAAATGCAATGCAAATCTAAGTTATTAATTTTGTACCCGCGAGCAACAAAAATAACTCATGCCCTCGTGAAAAATACCAGCAAGCCAGCGATGACTGTACCCCGGATTCCGGACGTAGGTACATAAAAATCCTTAGTCCTGAAAACTCCTTTAAAGCACCCCACACCCCAAAAACTGTAATAAAAGCACATTCAATCATCCTATTAGCATAACAAGGAACTCTGCTTACCGCTCAACATAAATCCCACCGCAGCATCCATTCATATCGCAGCCACATTCAAAGAGAAAAAATTAAATTAACTTTTTACTGCAAAAAAAAAACTGCGCTCACTGAAAGGCTTTGAAATCATTTAATTACACTGAAAAGTGTAACCTTTCATAATTAATTTAATTAATATGATTCTTGTAATTCGCCTAACAAGTATAATTAGGTGGCTGCTGCTCGAGTATTTTTGTTTCTGACTTTTGTAAAAGTGTCGTAATTATATTGTCTTGTTAAGGGAACTGACAGGACCTAAACGCAAAAAACGCAAGTTTTATAATGCCTAAGAGTTTATGATCGACTACAGTAAACAAAATCAGAAAAATATATGATATTTTTCAGGATATATTGTGCTAGTTAGATAGTGTGTTGAAAACATAATACAACTAACTTGATACTATAGAAAAAAATCATGAAGATACCTCTAAAAACTTTCTTTTTACTATAAAAACCATACTAATATACATACAATCATTCTGATTTTTTGCCAGATTATTTTACAAGCAACATACTAAAGCACTAGTGTTTTATTTTTTTAGTCCAAAGCATAGATTTTTTGTAAATAGATAATTGCTTCATATTTTGCAATAAATTACTAGAGTCGTGTCATCGCTCTTCTCTTTGTTTTCTATGCAGTCCGACAGTGACCGCGATTTAGGTCATGTAATCCCCCCTTAAGAATTATCAAGTGTTTATTCTAGTGTCTGTGTGGTGCCGGACTTAAAGAATACCACCACCCCATACTTCCCGTGGGTGTCGTAAAAGGCGACTAAGGATCGTACCGGAGAATGGGCAGCAGCGTTCTCTATGCATTCCACCACCATACCATACTGCGATCGCCAACCCGCCTGCCAAACGTGGCGATTATGGCAAACCCCCCCTTTGGGGGAGGCCTATGTCCAGCAGTGGACGTCTTTCGGCTGAAATGATGATGATGATTCTAGTGGCTACCGGGTTTCGAATTTTGAGACATTATTTTGTACTTTTTTATATTGCGATATGCGCCTACTCTTGACGTTGATCGCGCCTTCGAATTATTGGTTCTAGAACACGTGTGTTTCCTCACAATGTTTTCCTTCACTGTTTTGTGAGCAGTGTTGACAAATAATTTACACAAAGTAAGGCGCCTTTCTGGGTTCCAAGTTCCAACCTGCAACTCGTAAGTCGCGGCCGGTACAACTGGCTCATAAAGAAGCTAGGGTAAAGTCCTTTTATTTTTCTATTTTCCTTTTATGATCGCATTAGCCTTCAGGGAAATAGGCTGGACAAAATTCTTCCGAAAACCCTTAAAAAATACGCCTTTCAACATTTATTTTAAAATTAACCAAACGTTACAGAGACCCAAGGAAATTAACATAATCAAATAATTATAATTTTAATAAGACATTAGCACCCGGTTATGAAAGCTTTATTAAAATAAGCCAGTAATTCTTTTTGGAATGGTCTATTATGTTGGTTTAGAGTGAGACATTGAGATGTTTTGTGTTGCCAAAACATTTATTTAAATGGAGGGATTAGAGAGAAACATGCTTGAGGCAGAGGGTTTGTTTTTCTTGATCCGTGAAAATGTTGAAAGTGTTTTGGTTTTTAGGGTTCCATACCCAAAAGGTAAAAACAGAACCCTATTACTAAGACCTCGCTGTCTGTCCGTCTGTCCGTCTGTCTGTCACCAGGCTGTATCTCAAGAACCGCGATAGCTAGACAGTTGAAATTTTCACAAGTTATGTATTTCTGTTGCCGCTATAACAACAAATACTAAAAACAAAATAAATTAAATATTTAAGAGGGGCTCCCATAAAACAAACGAGATTTTTTTGCCCTTTTTTGCTCGATATCAAAAATGGCAACAGGCAGGCTCTTGAAATATTCACAAAATACTCAGTTGTATTTTAACTTTAATAATAAATAATAAAATTAAAATAAAATAAATATTTTAAGGGGGGCTCCCATACAACAAACATGTTTTTTTGGCGTTTTTCCCTTGTGGTACGGAATCCTTCGTGTGCGAGTCAGTCTCGCACTTGGCCAGTTTTTTTGATACTGGCAACATTGCGCCAGAATTTTTTTTTGCCAGTTCAGCCGATGCCGACTATTCAGCCAGCGTGGCAGCGTCACGTTTAAACGGCGGCGCAGAGAAAATCAAACAGCTGTTATACATTTTGACGAGTTATACGAACATAAATGTAAGGAACAGCTGATTTCTTTTCGCGATTTCAGGTTTGGTCCCATAGTAATAGTTGTTCATAATGATGAGTACAATGATCTCTTAAGAGGTTGTTGGTGTTTTTCCAATAACCTTGTCTAATAATTATTATTTTGCACCAATGACAACCCCATTTTTATGTCCACGCAATTACTGAATATTCCAAGGTTACCTGGAAGAGATTGCAGAAAGCGATAAGGCCGCCCATTGTATGCTTTGTAGTGTTAAATATATTTTCTGGTGTAAAATCTATCTATTATATGTATATATACATTTAAATAAAACGAAAAGTCCTGACTGACTGACTGACTCATCAACGCCCAGCCCAAACCCTTGGACCTATATAGCTGAAATTTTGCACAGAGGTTCCCTTTATAATGTAGACAAGGAATAAGGAAGGATTTTTTAAAATTCATTCCCTCAGGGGGTGAATAGAGAGAGGGTGAAATTTCACGCGAACGAAGTTGCGGGCAGAACCTAGTTATAAATAAATAGGTAAACATTTTGAGAATCTCGTGAAAATTGAAACTGATTACCATAAAAAGACTGACAGTAGCGTCCTTCTGTCAGCCAATCATCATAGACTGTGTTCATCAATCCTCTTACTCTTGAAACATGTCGTTTTTTCAGTTTGACTAATTTGCGCGGCCTACCCATAATGTCATTTCTTCGGTATTTTGTTCGTCACATCGTTAAGCTCGTTAACTAATATAGCTAGTTACGTATTTCATACAAAAACTGTCAAACATCAATTTAATTACTCGAATAAAAGTTATCTGACGATGGAAAAATCAGCCCTAAATCAAAAGATTTGATGTTTTTTTGGGGTTTCACGACCGCTGGATGTTTTGTTACTTGTATGAGTTGAGACAGCTTTTTATAGCTTTTTCTTTGTGTTGAGCTATCGATAGACATCTCGTCTGTGAACTTTACACAATAAAAATCTGTTATAAAACTGATATTTCGAGTGACTACACTAACTGCGGTGGGAGATCCCACAGAAAAAAAAAACAGTGGCACTCCGGGAGTGTCGACAAAAGTGAAAACTAGAACAATTACGTGTGTATTTTTTTAATCGACTTATAAACATAACACGCGCGTCACACCCAATAAAGTTTAGTTTAGGCTACAACTACAAACATTTTTATAACTTTTTAAATGCGTGCACTGAGTGCACAGGTCCACTCAATCTGTATTTATTCCCTTATCTGACCAAGACTAAGTATGGACATTAAAAGAGACTGTGACATCTGAGTTTGTGTCTGCCTTTCTTCTCAGAGTAGTCAGACAGGAAACGCCGACCTCATCTAGTTTTAAAAATATGATTGACGTGTAAAAGTGTTTGTACTAACTTAGACAAATAATAGTAGATTGTTTGCCAAGGGAGCAAACAACTATTTTGAAGGAGAGAGTGATTCTTTGAATCCAGAGCGGAGCAAAGGATTCTAGAGTAGAATCTCGAGTGCAGCGAGGGTTTCTAAAGTAGAATCCTGAGCGCAGTGAGGGATTCAAAGTACGTCACTCAAGCTTAAAATAGTGTTGCTATTTTTAATCACCCTCTATGAAAAAATAAGTAAGTGCAACTTATGAATAAGAATAGTATGTTTATTTATTTACATACAATGACTTGAGGAAGACGACGACGACAGTGACTTGACGAAGACATATAATTTTTTTATAAGACTAAGTTAAATTCTAATTTGATTGAGTAAACAATTACGAACGAAGGCAGAATGCTTTTCGCGCGTTTATTATTTTACCACAAACTTTTTTTTTTATTTGGCGCGCGCTTTTTACTTTATTATACAGCCTGTTACTTGTTCACACAATGTTCGTGATTGATCTCTTTGGTGATTCGGGAACTTTTACTAACAATATCCACATTCCAAATTCAAATCACTTTTAGTCCCTAGGGATTACAGACCTATTTTAGTCCCTGTTGACGAAGAATACACTAGCTCTTTTTAAATAGATGTGATAGAAAATCATTTATCATATTGTGATGATTATGCCAATCTCTTTCAGTTGTACCCGTCTTTATAACACCATAAACGAGCTAAAACGATGACCCAAACCCAAATCAAAATTAAATCGATCTTAAATACACCGTTGTTTTAACTAAAGTGCCTAAACATTGAGCAATAACGTATAACTTTTGTCAGATTTATGGGTTTTGTTCCGCTTTAAGGTTCCGCTGAAAATAATAAAGCGCTACATTGTTTCGTTAGCCGAGTTTCCGAGTTGAATTGTATTATGATTATCGGGATTGGGGTGTGTAACTGTTGGGGCGACTCCGTAGGGATTTTGTTGCCTTATGTGTTTGTACAGACGCAAGCACATCAAGCTACTACAATCTGTCAAATTTCTTTGATAGATTTTCAACTTTATCGCTAAAGCATAAGGCTCAAAGTTGATTGGGAAAATTTGACAGTTTCGGATAGCTTGATGTGCTGGCGTCTGTACAGGGTCAAATTAAATTTGCTAGTGAAATTCTGCAGCTGATGTGAAGGGTATCCGATATCGATATCTTAACACGATAAAACAAAGTAGGAATTTTGACGATTTTTGAAGTAAAAACTTCTTTATTTTTTGAGATGGGAAAAAACCATTGAACTCGCGACACTATTACCGTAACCGACACCGCGCGTGTTTTGTTTAAAAGACGATTAAAAAAAATACACACGTAATTGTTCAAGGGTTCACTTCTGTCGGAACTCCCGGAGTGTCACTGTTTTTTTTTTTCTGTGGGGTCTCCCACCGCAGTTAGTGTAGTCACTAGAAATATCAGCTTTTTATTGTGTAAACTTTACTCAACCCAAAGAAAAAACTAACAGATTGTCTCAACTCATACAAGTAACAAAACATCCAGCGGTCGTGGAACCCCAAAAAAACATCAAATCTTTTTTTGAGTTACGGCTTAAGGCTGATTTTTCCATCGTCAGATAACTTTTATTCGAGGAATAAAATTGACGTTTGACTGTTTTTGTATGAAATGCTTAACTGTCAAAATTTCTAAATTATTCCTTGAATAAAGTTATCAGATGATTTACAATCCTGTGACAGACATATGTCTGTGACAGGACTGTAACTTTTAATAGTGTAAAAAAGTGTAGAAATAATAGTGACAATGACACACTTATTATAACACATGAACAAAGTGTTTATATCATTATATTATCAGGCTTTGGGAGGGGCCAGTGGCTAAATAATGACAACCGCACAGGTCGATCGATCAGGTTAAGCTATTCTTGCCGCGGTTGGTCTGTGGATGGGTGACCATCTTGACATACCGTGACCCCTCCGTGCCTCGGAAAGCACGTTAAGCAGTTGGTCCCGGCTGTCATTCGTGGAACTTTGACAGTCGTTACGGGTAGTCAGAAGCCCAAAAGTCTGACAACCAGTCTTACCAAGGGGTATCGTATTACCCAGTAACCGGGTAGTGGAGGTCAGATAGGCAGTCGCTCCATGTAAAATACTGGTATTCAGCTGCATCCGGTTAGAATGGAAGGCGACCCCAACATAGTTGGGAAAAGGCTAGGCAGATGGCAGATGGTTTAATCGAGTTAATTAGTTTGTTGTATGCATGTGTTTCAGCAAAAATAAAACAGTTCAGAATCGTGTACATCCATGGTAACAGATTACGCGTCAAATGTCAGGGACCTGTATATGAAAATTATCGGCCGCAGCCTGTCGTTGGGTCGTTGCTTGTCGCAGTCGCATGTCGCATAGTGTGCGAGCAAAGACAATGATCATCCATCTTACATCAAAATCAATAACATATCAATTCTATTACAATGGCCTGTAATAACTTAGAGAGACTTTAATAATGTATTAGACGAAACAGGACGACAGGCCATCAGTTACTGAGGCTGATAAATAGTACATGTTCCTTAATACTCCTCCTTATTATGTCGTATCGATGAGGTATCAGATTACCCAGAAGAGGAGGAGCAGGGAAGGGGGGGGGGGGGGTGTTGAAAGTTCTTCTCCATAGAAACAGACTTCACTATTGGCAACTAGCTGCATCTTTCTGACTGACTACATAACGACGTCAACTGGTATTCAGCTGCATCCGGTTAGACTGGAAGGCGACCCCAACGTAGTTGGGAAAAGGCTAAGCAGAACCTGGTTCTTTTTAATAAAGGTTACTTTAAAAAAAAATCTTTTTTTGTTTTCATTTTGTAGTGTTTAGGTAACGATACCCATCACGATAGTTTAGTTTAGTAGTTTTTTTTTAATTTATTTTTTTCATAGTTTCCCTAACTAATTTAATTTGACCCTGTAGATATGATTTCCTCGTTAGTCTAGTGGTCGCAAGCGCTACTGCAGACTATGTAGTCCATGGTTCGATTCCCAGTTCGGACAAAGTTCGAGCAAAGAGGTGGCACGCAGGTGGTATACGCATGGCGTATGGAGGACATGGGGGTCATGGGATCGCCCGCACTTCATGATAGGGGGCTGCGGCGAATGTACAAGTATCTCCCGGGCCTCCTACTCATGGTGCTAGAAGGAACAGTGGGGTTTTAGTCGGTAGGAGTCCGAGATAGCCTTCCGTTCTTCATAAGGGACTCCCCACGAAAAAAAAAAACAAAATGGTCGGACCGTGTTATTGGGTTTTCCATCAGGAATTTCTCAGTAGCAGCCTGGAGTCTGGATTTGTTCCCGGTTGATGGCAATAAGCTCGCCCCTATAACATGGGACTAACACAAAAATGGCGAAATGTGGGTGTATTACAAGTACAACTTTACCTAACTCTTCAGGGATTAATACACCGTTCACGATTTTGCCAAACATGTAAACAAATATGAGTATTTGGAAAAATAACTTTAATCCCTACACAATAAAGTTCAGTTTACGCTACAACTTCAAACATTTTTATAACTTTTTAAATAGTGTTAGTCACTCTGAAATCAACTTAATTAACACTTAAATAAAGTTGATATTTGTTTAACTTGAAATAACAACAATGGAAACACAAATGAGTCTTTACATACATTATGTTTATGAGTATTTGTTGGGGTGACTCTGTAGGAATTATGTTTTAATGCTCTTAAATAAGATTTGATTGCCTCGCTGGCTTATTAGCAGGCTTAATTTCTTACCCCCTTACTAATACACGTTGTATAGCGTCTGTATAGTTACACAACGCTTTGTATTCTTCTTTCGACAGTCAAATTACTGACTATTGAAAGAGAGAAATCGCTGTGTAACTATTCATCTTTATACAGGGTTATAGGTAAAACATTAACAACCTCTTAAGAGGTCATTGTACTCATCATTATGAACAACTTTTACTATGGGACCAATCCTGAAATCGCGAAAAAAAATCAGCTGTTCCCTACATTTTGACGAGTTGTACGAACATAAATGTAATAGAACAGCTGTTTTTTTCTCTCGCGAAAACTTCTTCAGGAGCGTTGGGCATTTTTGAGATGGGAAAAAACCATTGAACTCGCGCCACTGTTACCGTAAGCGACACCGAGCGCGTTTTGTTTCTAAGACTATTCCAGAAATACCCGCTTCGGATGTGTTCGGCTGTCCTCGGGATGTACTCGGTTTTAATGTATATCCGATTATGTCAGAGAGTGATGGCAAAGTATTCTATTTGTGTTTTGTTTTCACTTCTGTCGGTAGGTACTGCCGGAGTGCCACTGTTTTTTTTTTCCTTTTGTTAGCTATGTCCCAAAAGGTCTCCCCTTCTCCCAGAGACAGACTTAAAAAACGAAGAAAATAAATGGATTATAATGTTTTTACGACATCGACAGTCACAATAATCTTCCTATCAATCATTTTCGTGTCTCCAAAGTCGTACTTCACTTTTGTCATACCAACCTAAAAAAACTTGACACATCTCAGCCTTCACGACGAGAAACACCAAAAAAGCGGCCAAGTGCGAGTCGATGAAGGGTTCCGTACCACCTTACATTATATCACACTTTTTTTTTATACTTTATTTAAAAAACACGGAGACCACCTTTAATTTTTTTATAGCCATAGTAGTACTACTATGACCATTTTTTACAGTTTATTATAAAAACACTTGAATTTTTGACAGAGTGAATTAGTTGTCTTCCTATTAAGGTTCAAAAGACGGGGTTTTCACCAACTCGACACGTGTATCCAGTTGGTCTAACAAAAAATTAGTATCACTTATTATTTCGTCATCTGTGGGCGAATCAATCCGATCCAAATCTAATCCCAATCTCTTTGATTATACCTACGAAGTGCAGCGAAAAAAAGAAAAACACGGACTGTCTTCGCCATATTACGATTCATAATGTTATCCTTTTATGATTCTCCACAGTGGCCTTTTTAGGCCCCCTGGAAACGCCAAGATTTTCTGTATCCACATAGTGAAACTTTATAAATCACTTTTATGTTTTCGCCAACTGGACACACCCAGTTTTTTTTTGCAAAAGAGGGGTAGGTACAGTCAGATACTCAGCCCTGTGACCTGTGACAAACGGACCGGACGGACGGACTGACGGACAGCGGAGCCTAGTAATAGAAACGACCAATTGCAACCTTGCACATAACTTCTGACATTTCATAAGTGCCCATGTAGATTTATGTGACATACAATATTTTGTTTTTTTATTTTTATTTTTTAGAGCTCCATTGGCACCCTTTGGGTACATAACCCCAAAACGAACATCTCAACTTTTACGACAAGCAACACCTAAAAATGCCACCAGCAATTCTTTCCTTCTTTCTTATCGCGAATGATTCATAACGTTGTTTTTATTGTTTCAGGTACGGACGATAAAACCAGGGATGTTAGTAGTTAAATAAAATTATTGTAAGTATTATGTACAGGAACGACTTTATAGCCCTCAAGTGTCGGAATGTTTTATGTTACTATGTGACTTGTTTGTGGTAGGTGTGTGTGTTAGTTTAAGGGGAATGCTCCAACCAGCCCGCGAAATTCAAAATTTCTTGCGTTTTATCCAATTTGCAGGCCAGTGCTAGGTTGTATGTTGATTAAAATATTATTCGCGGCTGTAAGACGTATGTAGTTACAGAATTATAATCATCAAAATCACCAATACAACCCTCCAACTTCATAAAGGTGTAAGAACAAAAAAAAAACAGAAAAGTAATTCCTACAGCTTTATGAACTTAGAGCGTTTTATTGATGATTTTGATGATTATAATTCGGTAACTACATATGTCTTACAGCCGCGAATAATATTTTAATCAACATCCAACCTAGCACTGGCCTGCAAATTGCAAAAAACGTAAGAAAATTTGAATTTCTCGGACTGGTTTTTTCACCTTAAAGGTGTTTTCAATTAGTAAAATCATTACTGACCGTATACATTATTTATGGGGACCTTCATGGCAAAATAACACAGGGCAAAGTACTTCGGTAGCCCAGGTACCCCTACGTGAGACAGTCAGTAACATCAAGGCGTTGCTGGCCTTCCTTGAGGAGCTGGGGTGGATCGAATAGTCGATTTTCCCACCCGTACGCAAAATACGCGCATTGACGTGGAGTTGCGGACACCAGCCCGTAGTACCTATTACCTATTATTATTATGGTAAAATAACACACGGCTTCTCATGGCAGTCACTGAAAGAAATAAGCAGTAAATAAAATTGAAAAAACATTGATCTGAACTGCTTTACCTAATACCTTACGAACTGCTGTATCAAATTAGTTGTATTATGTTTTCAACACACTATCTACCTAGCATATATCCTGAAGAATATTATATATTTTTCTGATTTTGTTTACTGAAAACCATCATATAATTTTATTGTTTCTAAAACTTGCGTTTCCTGTGTTTAGGTCCTGTTAGCCCCTTAAAGTTTTTAGATGCTGACTGTGCCATTAATTCCGCACAAACTACAATATCATACATACCGACTGCGAACTTGAACTTCATAAAAGAAAACAATCTCAAGTAGAAAGGTACAGACAAATAAAACTAGTATACGGGGTGTATCTGAAATATGTGGTCATATTTTAGATTGTGGTAGAGACCATCAGTCTGTGTGGTGCCGGACTTAAAGAATAGCACCACCCCATACTTCCCGTGGGTGTCGTAAAAGGCGACTAAGGGGCGTACCGGAGAATGGGCAGCAGCGTTCTCTATGCATTCCACCACCATACCATACTGCGATCGCCAACCCGCCTGCCAAGCGTGGCGATTATGGCCCTTTTGGGGGAGGCCTATGTCCAGCAGTGGACGTCTTTCGGCTGAAATGATGATGAGAGACCATCAAACTGAACAACTTTCTCCATAAAACTAACATTGTGATCGTGGAAAAATAATCAGCTGTCACATACAAAACTTCAATACCTACTTGATCCAAATGTATAGCATAATCAGCCTATAATGTTCCCACTGCTGGGATACAGGCCTCCTCCCTGTGAGAGGGAGTGAGCTGCACGCGGGCCCAGTGCGGGTTGGTAGATATCACATGTCTTAGAATTTTTGTTTCTAGGACACGCCGGTTTCCTCACGGTGCTTTCCTTCACAAAGTAAAGCGCCTTTCAGGATTTGAACCTACGACGTACAAGTCGTAATTCGCGGCCGTTCCTACTGGGCCACCACTGCTCGCCGATCCAAAATGTATAGGACAGCTGATAATTTTTAGCGATTACGATGTTGGTCTTATAAAGAAAGTTGTTTGTTTCGATAGTCTGTACTGTACCACACCCTAAAATACGACCGCATATTTCTCATACACCCTGTATATTCTTACGTAAACCCAAAGAGCCGTGTTAAACCAGTTTCTCTAAATACCAGGGCGACATTTAGCCTTGAATGTTCCAGAAGAAAATGGCCGCCGCCGAAAATTCTCGAACATAGGAATTTTCTTAGTTCATTTCAGCTGAAGGAAATTAGAGAGAATTGTGTTTTCGTCATGGCTAGATTAATTTTGTTGTAAGAAAACGTATACCGTGTTGAGTTATAAAATTCAGCTGGGTGTAATAACATCACGACTGTTATACCGAAAGTGTTAGGCAGAGCTCTACGTAGTAGTATAATATTTGTGGCGTTATTAAGATGGCACCTTTAATTTCGTGGGAATGTGAAGAAGGACTAAAGTCATCATCATCTGCCTAGCCTTTTCCCAACTATGTTGGGGTCGGCTTCCGGATGTAGCTGAATACCAGTATTTTACATAAAGCGACTGCCTATCTGTCCTCTACAACCCAGTTACTGGGTAATACGATACCCCTTGGTACGAATGAATGAATTGCACCGATCCCAGCGTGGTTAAACCAGACTCGATTAATCGAATGAACCCCAAGATTCACACTAGCTCCTGTAGCCTCATGTTCATGGTGCTACAGCGACCTACTTATCAAGGAATAGACCGGGAGCCGCGGTAATGGTAGGGAAGACGTGCCCGTAGGATAGGTAAGGATTTAAGAGCCTACCGGATATGCATCCTAGAGAAAGCATTGGACTAGTGTGGGTAATACGATACCCCTTGGTAAGACAAAAAAAAGGACTGAAAGATCTGAAAAGGGAAAAAAGGACTGAAAGATCTGAAAGTACTAGCTATAGGGTGTGGCGTCAATAGTGGTTCACCGTTAAGGATTCGATATACCAGATAGTTTACTATAACATATTACAATTTTAACCATTTTTACCCAAGGGTTCCGAAAAAAAAAATTGTTTTTTATTCACGAAATCTCTACCTTTTGTTACAAATTTGGTTGTAGTTTCAACAAAAACCATATTTTTTCATTTTGATTTCTGTTAATTACTGCTGAATGCTAGAGCTGTCGTTTAAAATTATGGTTTTTCATGTAAATTTAGAGCTTTTGAAGAAAAAGTTGGTTCTTCTCTATTTTAACGCTAATTTTTAACATATCATGCAAATTCAAGAGCAATTTTTTTTTTTTAAATACTACTAAAATGGTTAAAATTGTAATATGTTATAGATTTTAATGGTGTTATTTATTTTTTAAAATTTCAATTACAATGTTACTATTTTACAACTTAACACTAAAATATACCTACATATTATATAGTATATACAAGTATATATAAACAAAGGTAAAGAAAAAGACAGGAGCTCATTGGGCATCAAAAAATTCGTCCGCATCGCATATGTTATAGTAAATTATCTGGTATATCGAATCCTTAACGTTGGACCACTATTTACGCCACACCCTGTATAATTATAGCCAAAAAATTGTCTGTATTATCTTATTGTGAATGCCTCATATTCCACTGCTGGGCATAATCAGCCTATAATCCCAATGTTGGGACTACTTGGGACACAGGCCTCCTTGCTGTGAGGGTGGGTGTACCACGCGGGGGCACTGTGGGTGTCACATGTCTTCGAATTTTTTGGTTTTAGGACATGCGGACATAATTATGGTTTCCTCATGATTGTTTCCTTCATCGTCCTAATTTCTGGGATTTCATTTATGGATGACTAGTAGAGCATTTTCTATCACACTAATATTATAAAGGCGAAAGTTTGTGAGTGTGTGTTACTTCTTCACGCTCAAACGGCTGGATCAATTTTGATAAAATTTTGTATGGAGGTAGCTGACACCCTGGATTAACTATAAGCTACTTTTCATCCCAATATTCCCACGGGCTCGAAACTTAAGCGGGTAAAATCTCGGGCGCAGCTAGTATAAATAATAAGGCTGGAGCGTTTCTTTGTTTATAGACGCTAATGTCTGGAAGTTGCATTTGAAAAAATCTTTCGTATTTGATAGCCCAATTCTTGAAGAAAGTTATATATTTAACCGTATAGTTCGGTAGCGCCCCCGAATGGACCCGAACACACGAACCTCCGCCGGCTCGGTACTGGGTCCCATTGGACCCAGGAATTACGACATACGACATTCTTCATTGATTATGTAAATTTTCATTATGCTACCCATCAAATCTTATGAATGTGCGTTAATTAAGAGAGTTGGATAAAAAACTCATACGTTAACGCCAATAAATATTGCATACTTAGCGCGCAAGCTTATTAATTTACCTTTATTAAATTTAAGTCTGTAAATGCGATAATCGCCATTTTGTTGACAGAGGTGGTCGAGGCTAAAAAACATAAAAAATGGGAATTTCGAACATCCAAACTCCACCACAGGGGCAGTGGGGCATACATCATTTAATTATTTGACGAATTCATCCATTGCCCAAGTTAAATAAGTAGCGGTAATGAAGTTTTTTGATATCAAATGTCGAAGTTTCGCGCCAATCGTGCGTGTTTACATTTTTACTTTTCACAAATGTCACACATACACATGTAGATAAGATTTAAAATGAGACAAATATTATTGAAAATATTATAAACAACACGACAATGCCCAAATCTTAACGTAATATTGAAACACAGGGTCCAATAACACGTATTATTCATTACCACTACTCAATTTGTGTTCAGAATCGCCGTCCATTATTGTTTTTTTTTATCGTAATGATGTGTGAAAGCGATTATGATAAACGATTTTTTTTTTTTTTTTTCGATTGACTCGAGTAATTAATATGTCGAATGTCGGAAATTGATACTCAGAAATTAAAATAAAATCATTTTAATATAAAAAGCATTGTTTATAACAATGATTTATGATTTTTTAATGTAATTATAATAGTTTTTTGGACATTATATTAAAACTGAGTCAATAACTGAGGGCCTTTGACCATAGTCATTCATTGAATTTCGCGCCGAATTGGTTCTATATTTGAATTTATCTTCGGAATGCGCTCGCCGCTTCAAATTATTTTTATAAAATGTACAATTATTTATTTTTGATACTTTCCAATAGTTTGCTACAGAATGCCCAGTATACATTTTCTAGGTAGGCTTAACAAAAGTTTGGGAATGATGATAAATTAATTGGATAAATTGGGTATTCCGCAATCACTTTACATTTCAATATGTTTTATTAGTTGTATGAACTTGGTAGTTTTTAGGGTTCCGTACCCAAAGGGTAATAACGGGACCCTATTACTAAGACTCCACTGTCCGTCTGTCACCAGGCTGTACCTCATGAACCGTGATAGCTAGACAGTTGAAATTTTCACAGATGATGTATTTCTGTTGCCGCTTTAACAACAAATACTAAAACAGAATAAAATAAATATTTAAGGGGCGGCTCCTATACAACATTCCTGTTTTTTTGGCGTTTTTGCCTTGTGATACGGAACCCTTCGTGTGCGAGTGCGACTCGCACTTGGACAGTTTTGTATTTAATAGTTAACTTGAGTAATAGAAATTGTTTTTTTTTGTGGTACTAACCCAACGTAATTTTAAAAACTGGCCTTGTTTATGTCGGATCACGCACAGTGAAAAGTTCGGTAGTTGGGTTGAATATTTACGCATGCACAATGCTCATCATTAATTTGATCGACTGAAAAAATAAGTTTGTATTTCATAAACTCATCATTCATAACGCACCCAAAAATTAAAGTGCCGGCCAGAAAAGAAAAGTACTGTTTTCTTATCCCTTTCGATGTTGACGTCACCCGCAACGGCCCTGTGTCACTTTTAGGGGAATAACATATTGAGCATTTCTTACTATTACAGCGAAACTCTGCAATTAACCCCTTTGGCTGCTATTTGAGATTAAAAATGCCAAAAAATCATATTTTCATAACAAGTGTTTTAAGCATAACATTAAAAAAACAAGCAAGCGCGAGTCGGACTCGCTCTCCGAGGGTTCCGTACCATCTTATGTTTTTAAATTTTCATCGGTGAGACCTATTATGCTTCAGAGAATTTTAACACTGCACGCTGCGGTGTAGAATATTGCAGTTTTAGGTCAGCGCTATCTCATGACCGATAGTGGAACTAATGTATTTATTGTTGATGATTTCTGAAAGAGTGTGCGATTTAGAGACATCGTTTTATTTTTCCTGTAATCGTTACATAAACTTCTATCACATAGAATAATTTCAGGATTTTCTCTATGCAAACTTCGGAGATAAGGGGGAAACGGTATTTTTTTTTACATTTTTATCAAAAGTCAACAAACATGCGGCTTAAAAAAAATGTTTGAGAATGTGCAAACTACGCTCTTTCTTGATACCCCACATACCTTAGTAGCCCCACTTCGAATTTTTCAAAACCCTTTTCAGTCCCGGTTGTAAAAAAAAAACAAAAATATTTTTATTTCTTTCTTGTTTGCAAAATAGTTGGGCAAACGTCACCTAAAACTATTTCAAGTTGATAGCTTTAGTAGTTCTTGAGATATCCAGCTGTGACAGACGGACATACTGAGTCGCAACATAAGGGTTCCTTATTCACGTGATGCTGACATCTCTTTGAGGCGCGCGTGGAAAGTACCCGCCAGGGCCGAAGCCTGCCGGGTCAGCGGGATTGTCCGCAAGGGTTACCGCTGGCTCGGAACACAAAGGGCTAGGGAAGAAACACTGGGGGGTTTAGTCAGCAAGAGTCTGACGCTCCCTTCCGCCCAGAGCGGGAGGGGTCATATGATGATTTCCCACCCAAAAAAAAAAGGTTGCTTTTTACCATTTTGGAACGGAACCCTAATAACAACTTTAAATTGAATATAACATCCCCAACATTCCGAACATGTTTTGTCGCAGTATATTGAGAGATTTGCTATGTTATTTTAAGACCAGACTTCTGATAGGATCTCCTGGAATCTATGTATAATCACAGAACTATATTTTGTATTTTTTTTTTATTTTAGTCTCAGTGGTCTTATAAAAATATATTTGTGACCCTCACTACAAGCCCTTTCATTTGATATATCACACGGTACCTACAGTATGCAAAGCTTTTTAAATTTTCTAATGTGACCCCAAAAAGTGACCCCATATTATAAATTAATTTATTTATGTTACATGGCCATGTTCGAGTCACAGAAATTTATAAGTGTACCAAATTTCAACTTAATCGGTCCAGTAGATTCGAAACAAATCGGTTGTGACAGACCTACACAGACAGACACACGAGTGATTCTATAAAGGTTCCGTTTTTTCATTCGGACGTAGGGAACCATAAAAAGTTACACGCCTATCCACACTGTACTTATTAAAATAAAATGATTATATTTAAATAAATAATTAATTCATGAAAAATATACCAAAGAGTTTTTATTCAATTTCTACAAATTTTTATTTTTTATAAATACCGATTATCGATTATGCTTTAAGACATTTTTTAATCGAAATAACAAAATTGGGTGGATTGTCAGCACTAAGAAGTGTCACGCCGCAACACAATTTAAGTAATTTTTATCAAGATTTGATCATGTTTTTTATGTAGCTTACGTATGAAAAATGGTAAAAGTAAGAATGCAGAGAGAATGACAATATCTTTATTTTTCCATTTTGGATATTTTCATCAAGAGATTATGTGGTTTATGTATATATTTTCAACGATTTTAAGATGCCTACCTTTTGGATAGGTGTAGTAATATCTATTTTATACATTTTTCGCAGTAGAATGACGCGGTTTGACCGACATCAGCATATAATTAAAGATATTTGCCACAAGCTTATTGTTCAAATAGGCGCGGTAACACATTTTTCTTAATAAATTCGAATGCTGAAAGTTGAAGTAAATTCATGAAAATCATGACGTAATTCGCAACATCCCGTCGAGTCAGCTGGTATGTCATATGTCAAAATCTAGTCGAGCAGAGAGGTTAATATCATGCTATTAGCCTTAGGAGACGAGCCAAAATAAAAAATAGTCAGAACGAACCCTAAGCGAAAACGAAATAATAGCGAGGGTGGGAAATGGGATGCGAGGGCGACGCTGACGAAGTCGAGGGCCTGCTGCTGCTAATAAATAATTAGTGTGGATGTTGGCAATTATTTGCCCAGCATTTGGATAATGGAGACTGAATAATAATGGTGCTGACACAGAATAACGTTGCCACTCATAATCAGCTGATCAGTTAGTTCATTCGTTGCTTTTCAAACCACTATCAGGCAGATATGTTGACCTGAACCTGTCGACCTTTTGTTGAGAACTATTCTATTCTGTTCTGAATTCTTCGCTACGACCCAGACTGCCAACTCACATAAAACTTGGCCTTCGTAAAAATGTCCTGTAATAAAAATGTACACTTTCTCCTAGAATTTTCAAGTTGTCTACAAGTAAAATACTCATAATACACAAAGCTAGTTCAATTGCTCGTCAGCATGTCCAGAACCAGATTATTGCACGAACCTGGCAGCCCAGTGGTAACGGCCCCGATTTACGAGTTGTAGGTTGTGGGTTCAAACCCAGTCAGGCATTTTACTTTGTGTAAATTATTTAATCAGCACTGCTCTCAAAATAGCGAAGGAAAACATCGTGAGAAAATGCTAATTATATGTATATGCTAGAAGATATGTGAAGTCTACCAACAGCGGCGACCTCTCGCGTCCGGCCCTGGTGCAAGCCATGGTCCGGGGCGAGAGGGAGTGGGAGGCAGTCACCTCCTTCTGCGAAGCAGTCATGCTAGCAAAGGAGGTGGCGGGACGGCTCAGGGAGAGAGCCTCCCGTCCTAGCTGCCGCGGGGGACGCTCTGCGCGTCGGGAGCCGCGTAACGACGCCCGGCCACCGTAGGCGCTGGCCTGCGGCGGAGAGTAATGGGTAGCTCACCGTCCGATCAGGACCAGGCCCGTGCCGGACAGCGCGTACGTGTTCCACGCGCGCCTCAAAGAGATGTCAGCATCGAGGACGGGGACCCCTTAGGGCCGAAGCCTGCCGGAACAGCGGGATTGGGGGCGGGGGTGGGAAGGGTTACCGCTGGCCCGGCACATAAAGGGCTAAGGAAGGAACACGGGTGGGTTTTAGTCAGTAAGAGTCTGACACTACCTTCCGCTCTACCCAGAGCGGGAGGAGTCATTTGATGATTTCCAATCCGCAAAAAAAAAAGTCTACCCACACACCTTGGGCCCACATTTTAGATTACAGCCCACTCCATCTCGAAGAGAGGTGGCCTGAGTCCCAGCAGTGGGAACATTATAGGCTGATTATAATGATGTGTCTATACAAAACTATTTCAACCAGTTGACACTAAATACCACAATATTTCATTCCACAGAATTCGTTTAAAAGAATTCCAATTTTTACATATAGTAAATTGTGGATTCCCATTCAGTTGACACTACACTTTAAAACCCTATTCAGCATTCCCAAAAAACACTTCATGTTTTGACACGAAAAAGCCGACACAGTGGTACAAAAATAAAAACGGCGTGGGAAAAAAAATATGTTCGTTACTTAGTACAACGATGCATAGGCCGCAATTGTTTAATTTAATTCGCCCAGTGCGCGGCAGGAGCGACTGTATTTTGACATTTTCGTCCAGAGTTTTGCACTGTGGTAATTTTGACGGGACATAGTAAATTCGTGCATAATTGTTCGTTCTGTGTGTTTAATTTCATACATATTAATGTCGCCGTGTATGAATTTATGATCGCGCTTTCAAGCTTTGTAGCGAGCCAAATAAGGTTACTGAGTTAGTTGGAAATGAATGGAAGCGAAATCAAATTAACAAAGATTCAGCTTTTATTCATTCTAGCAACATTGAACTGCACATTGAACTGCACTCTTTTGCAGGCTTAATAATAAATGTCAAACTACATCTGTCGGGCATGCCACCGGCCGGAGGAATCAATCAGGCATATTATCTCCGGGTATTCTCGTTTAGCTATCGAAGAGTACTTGCATAGATACAACCTTTTAGCCAGAATTATCCATTAGCAACTTGCTCTGAAATACAGCCTTGTTGAATCGGTAGTGCCGTTCTACAGGTGCCCGACCCAGTTCTCGAAAATTAAAATATCACATTGAACTGGATCGATCCATCATCACTGACAAGACTATTGTTGCCAGTAAGCCTGATATAGTGGTGGTGGATCGATTAGAGCGGCGCGCAATGATGGTTGACATAACCGTCCCGCATGATAAGAACCTCGTGAAAGCCGAGAAAGATAAACAGATCAGAACAGGTGGAAGCCAAGAATGAGAAACAAATCAAGTGTCTTGACTTTGCTCGCAAGGTTGTCGACATGTGTGACGTGGTCTCTGCAATCATTGTAGGTACCGATAATCGTAACAGTGAATAGCCTAATAGCGAAGAGCCTCGACCAACACCTTAGGAGTTTCACACTGCGTAGTTGGGTCGAGGGCTTGATTCAGAAAGCAGTACTCCTGGAAACCGAAACATAGTAAGGAGGTTCCTCTCTCAAGAGCCCTGACCACCAGCAGCTTGAACCTTGTTCCTGAGGCCGATGGGCCACAATTTTTTTTTTTTACTTTTATTTAAAAAAAAAAAAATGAATATGTATGCTAATGTAATAAAGGAAAATTGCTGTGACATCGTAATACTTTTAGACGGGAATTTTATCTCAAAAGATATTCGTCGTTTCAGCCGATAGACGTCCACTGCTGGACATAGGCCTCCCCCAATTTTGGGGGGGGTTTGACATAATCGCCACGCTTGGCAGGCGGGTTGGCGATCACAGTATGGTATGATGGTGGAATAAATAGAGAACGCTGCTGCCCATTCTCTGGTAAAAGCCTTAGTCGCCTTTTACGACACCCACGGGAAGTAAGGGGTGGTGCAATTCTTTAAGTCCGGCACCACACAGACAAAAAAAAAAGATATTATAGATATAGATTTTAAATATGTCGCAGCCAACTGGTTTAATTAGCCGTTTAGTTAACCGCCTAGCCTTTTAACTAAACGGCGGCCGTTCAACTAACGGCCTGAATGATATTCAATTATAGTTTAGGTTGGAAGTCCGTAACCAATCACGCGCGAGCCGATTATTGGTCGCAGTAACTAAGCCAGGGCACCCCGACCAAATGGGTTAGGTTGGGTTAGAACTGTGATCAACCGCATGCGAGACGAGAGAGCGAAGCGAGGCGAGCACTACTTCCAAAAGCCGGGTGGTTAACTAAACGGCTCATTTAACCAGTTGGCTGCGACATATATACTATAATATTGCCAATAGTTCCGCAACTTTTCCTTCAAAGGGGGTCCCTCCCCCCCCCCTCCACTCCCAACCCTTAAAACGACGGCAGTTAAAGTAAAGTCCTACCATTTGGTTAAGATATACGAAATAGTTTCAGGCGTGATGTTATGTTAAGTATTTAAAAAACTGGCCAAGTGCGAGTCGGACTCGCACACGAAGGGTTCCGTACCACAAGGCAAAAACGCCAAAAAAAACACGTTTGTTGTATGGGAGCCCCCCTTAAATATTTATTTTATTTTAATTTTATTATTTATTATTAAAGTAATAATACAACTGAGTATTTTGTGAATATTTCAAGTGCCTACCTGTTGCCATTTTTGATATCGAGCATAAAAGGGCAAAAAAATCGCGTTTGGTGTATGGGAGCCCCCCTTAAATATTTATTTTATTTTGTTTTTAGTATTTGTTGTTATAGCGGCAACAGAAATACATAATTTGTGAAAATTTCAACTGTCTAGCTATCGCGGTTCTTGAGATACAGCCTGGTGACAGACAGACGGACAGACGGACAGACAGCGAAGTCTTAGTAATAGGGTCCCGTTTTTACCCTTTGGGTACGGAACCCTAAAGAGCTTGTTTGGTATAAAACATTTTGAGTTATTATGTGCGGCATATTTCCAATAAATTAGTGGTAAAACCGAAGCGTTGGATATCGAAACAATAACTCCATTACAATAATGAGTTAAATAATTATGACTGCTGTACCTCTTACAGCAATTGAGCCACGTATTAATATTCCATCTCATTTTATTTCATACGATTAATTTAAATTATCGAGTTCATTCATTTATTCAATGGAATTGAAACAAGAACAGAGATGTATCAATAAACATTGAAATTATAGAAACAGTTTTATCGAAAGTTATTTAAAATGTTGAATGTATAGTCAACAAAAGAGACAAGTATGCAGTATCGTCGGATATAGTAAAAACCACATACATACGTGGCTTTTACATGCATACATTGTAAAAGCCAATTATTTTTAGAAGGGTAACCGTGGAATTACTTGGCGGCTCTTCTCCATAGGAATCGACCAATTGGAACCGTGCACCTAGCTTCTGACGTTTTATATAACCTATTTTTTCATATAACCTATAGGTTTATATGAAATAAAATATTTCGATTTTGATCGACGCGCCCTGTAGAATAAAACGAGAATGTATGCTTCAAAATTTTCACAACAGTCCGCAGACAGCACAGTGGTAAAAATCCACCAATTTCTATGCAAAAATTCAGTTTTCACCAATCTCTTCCATAACTTTGAAAAAAGTGATATGTGGTATTGATAGCTTGGCAATAGCACCTAGGCTTTGACCTGACTTTTATCTACTGTGCATTCTATTTTTATTTCCTTTTGCATTTTTTAAACCATAACACTGAACGGATTTGATGGAATTCCGGAAAAATTTATGAGTGACAATTTTACTTTTCAAATCTATGACAACTACAGTTTGTAGTTTTTCATTTTCCGTATTACAGCTATTTCATGAAACTGTCAAAGAATGACAGTTATTTATGCTATGTTATTTATGTCAGTTAAGTTGGTCCCTCTCAGTCCAGGTCTGACAGCAGCAACCTAACAGGAACCTTAATGTAACGAGAATAAAGATCACAATGATTTTGACAGACTTGTCAGTGGCAGCAACCCAACAACAACCTTATTATAATTAGAATAAAGATCACTGTGATTTGGACAATGATGCAAATCAAAGGTAAAACAATTGTGAAAGGACTATAGTGAATTTGTTTAAACAATTAATTTCCCTACCTAATAACTATAGTATAAATAACATGAAAGAAAAAACTGGCCAAGTGCGAGTCGGACTCGCACACGAAGGGTTCCGTACCACAAGGCAAAAACGCCAAAAAAAACACGTTTGTTGTATGGGAGCCCCCCTTAAATATTTATTTTATTTTAATTTTATTATTTATTATTAAAGTAATAATACAACTGAGTATTTTGTGAATATTTCAAGTGCCTACCTGTTGCCATTTTTGATATCGAGCATAAAAGGGCAAAAAAATCGCGTTTGGTGTATGGGAGCCCCCCTTAAATATTTATTTTATTTTGTTTTTAGTATTTGTTGTTATAGCGGCAACAGAAATACATAATTTGTGAAAATTTCAACTGTCTAGCTATCGCGGTTCTTGAGATACAGCCTGGTGACAGACAGACGGACAGACGGACAGACAGCGAAGTCTTAGTAATAGGGTCCCGTTTTTACCCTTTGGGTACGGAACCCTAAAGAGCTTGTTTGGTATAAAACATTTTGAGTTATTATGTGCGGCATATTTCCAATAAATTAGTGGTAAAACCGAAGCGTTGGATATCGAAACAATAACTCCATTACAATAATGAGTTAAATAATTATGACTGCTGTACCTCTTACAGCAATTGAGCCACGTATTAATATTCCATCTCATTTTATTTCATACGATTAATTTAAATTATCGAGTTCATTCATTTATTCAATGGAATTGAAACAAGAACAGAGATGTATCAATAAACATTGAAATTATAGAAACAGTTTTATCGAAAGTTATTTAAAATGTTGAATGTATAGTCAACAAAAGAGACAAGTATGCAGTATCGTCGGATATAGTAAAAACCACATACATACGTGGCTTTTACATGCATACATTGTAAAAGCCAATTATTTTTAGAAGGGTAACCGTGGAATTACTTGGCGGCTCTTCTCCATAGGAATCGACCAATTGGAACCGTGCACCTAGCTTCTGACGTTTTATATAACCTATTTTTTCATATAACCTATAGGTTTATATGAAATAAAATATTTCGATTTTGATCGACGCGCCCTGTAGAATAAAACGAGAATGTATGCTTCAAAATTTTCACAACAGTCCGCAGACAGCACAGTGGTAAAAATCCACCAATTTCTATGCAAAAATTCAGTTTTCACCAATCTCTTCCATAACTTTGAAAAAAGTGATATGTGGTATTGATAGCTTGGCAATAGCACCTAGGCTTTGACCTGACTTTTATCTACTGTGCATTCTATTTTTATTTCCTTTTGCATTTTTTAAACCATAACACTGAACGGATTTGATGGAATTCCGGAAAAATTTATGAGTGACAATTTTACTTTTCAAATCTATGACAACTACAGTTTGTAGTTTTTCATTTTCCGTATTACAGCTATTTCATGAAACTGTCAAAGAATGACAGTTATTTATGCTATGTTATTTATGTCAGTTAAGTTGGTCCCTCTCAGTCCAGGTCTGACAGCAGCAACCTAACAGGAACCTTAATGTAACGAGAATAAAGATCACAATGATTTTGACAGACTTGTCAGTGGCAGCAACCCAACAACAACCTTATTATAATTAGAATAAAGATCACTGTGATTTGGACAATGATGCAAATCAAAGGTAAAACAATTGTGAAAGGACTATAGTGAATTTGTTTAAACAATTAATTTCCCTACCTAATAACTATAGTATAAATAACATGAAAGAAAAAACTGGCCAAGTGCGAGTCGGACTCGCACACGAAGGGTTCCGTACCACAAGGCAAAAACGCCGAAAAAAACATGTTTGTTGTATGGGAGCCCCCCTTAAATATTTATTTTATTTTAATTTTATTATTTATTATTAAAGTTAAAATACAACTGAATATTTTGTGAATATTTCAAGTGCCTACCTGTTGCCATTTTTGATATCGAGCAAAAAAGGGCAAAAAAATCGCGTTTGTTGTATGGGAGCCCCCCTTAAATATTTAATTTATTTTGTTTTTAGTATTTGTTGTTATAGCGGCAACAGAAATACATAATTTGTGAAAATTTCAACTGTCTAGCTATCGCGGTTCTTGAGATACAGCCTGGTGACAGACAGACAGACAGACAGACGGACAGACGGACAGACGGACAGACGGACAGACGGACAGACAGCGAAGTCTTAGTAATAGGGTTCCGTTTTTATACGGAACCCTAAAAATCAAAATTTCCCCACACCATTAGTAAGCACACAAAAAAACACTTTAAAAAACAAAAACCATTTAGCGCAATCCGATTCAGTAAATATAAATACTTCAAAAAATTACCTACGCATTTAAATTTCGGTACTCAAAACATGTCACACAAGAACATCGCACAAATAATACAAAAAATATGCAATTCACGTTTCAATTATTCTGAACACGTCGATTCGGATTTTAAATTTAAAATATCACCTGTTTTCGGTCTCGCGCCCGAGACCTGGTGCCGGATTAAAAACATGCCGACGATTAAGTTTGGTTACGTATCTGAAATTTCGAATGTGAAAATGGCTATTATAGTGTTTTGACGTAATTAATTAAACGCTGGAAGGTTTATTTTTGTTCAATTTTTTTGTCCTGGAGTTTTTTGTTTTTCGTAACACTGTGTAGATTTTGGCAAGTCATAGATAGACAGGTAACTACTTCTGACGCTATTACGTGGAAGGCAGCACTGTTTTAAATAATCATCTGCCTGCCTTTCCCCATGTTGGTGTCGGCTTCCAGTGTAACCGGATTTAGCCTAATACAATGGAGCGACTGCCTATCTGACCTCCACAACCCAGTTACTGGATAACACCATACCTCTTAGTAGGACTGGTTGTCAGACTTTCGCGCTTCTCACTACCCGTAACGACTGTCAAATATCCAGGACCAACGGCTTAACGTGTTTTCCGAACCACGCAAATCACGTTAAGACGTGTCTCGGTATGTAATGAATGGTCAGTCATCCACGGACTGATTATTATTTAATCACAAGCTTCTAAGAGAATAATATGACCACAAAAAAAAATGTACTGATTATAAAATATCACAATTTTTGCCTTCATATACATATGCATATACATATTTATGCAGAAAGTCTATCTAAAAATAAATTTCTAGTTAAATATTCAAGACAAAACAGGGTAAACGAGAATGTAGGTATATTAATTATGATCAGCTAATTAAATTAGTTGAAAATAAAAAAAACACAGATTTCTAGCACGAAATGAAATAACGTTGGTCTTTACAGGCATTATTTGCAGGTTTAGTGTTAAAATAACACAGAAGTGTTATTATTTCAGCTCGCCGTCCGGTAAGGACCAGGCCCGGGCCGACGGCGCGTTGTGTTCCACGCGCGCCTCAAAGAGATGTCAGCACTAACTGACGGGGTCCGCTAGGGCTGATGCCTGTCAGGGTCGCGGAATGTTCGAAAGAGGTACCGTGGCCTCTGGCACAGGCAACTGAAGGAACACGGGTGGGCTTTAGTTAGTAAAAGTCTGACACGCCCTCCCGCTCTGCACAGAGCGGGAGAAGTTATTTGATAATTTCCCAACTAAAAAAAACTGGCCAAGTGCGAGTCGGACTTGCACACGAAGGGTTCCTTACCACAAGGCAAAAACGCCGAAAAAAACATGTTTGCTGTGTGGGAGCCCCCCTTAAATATTTGTTTTATTTTAATTTTATTATTTATTATTAAAGTTAAAATACAACTGAGTATTTTGTGAATATTTCAAGTGCCTACCTGTTGCCATTTTTGATACCGAGCAAAAAAATCGCGTTTGTTGTATGGGAGCCCCCCTTAAATATTTAATTTATTTTGTTTTTAGTATTTGTTGTTATAGCGGCAACAGAAATACATACTTTGTGAAAATTTCAACAGTCTAGCTATCGCGGTTCTTGAGATACAGCCTCGTGACAGACAGACAGACGGACAGACAGACAGACAGACAGACAGACAGACGGACAGACGGACAGACAGCGAAGTGGCTTATTATTTTACAGTGGACTGCTTTAGTGAATGATTTCTATAGTAATAATGAAGCTGAAAAGTTTGTTTAAACGCGCTAATCTCTGGAACTAGGTATCAGTTGGATTTGAAAAATATTTTTGTATTTGGTAGCCTAATTCTTGAGGAAGGCACGCTAAACATCACGCTAGAGCCCTTAGAAGCGAGTTAAAAAAAATAATCAGAAAGAACGCTAAGCAAAACAAAGTATAGGCGATGCGATGCGACGGGGTGGGTCGGGGGAGCCAGAAATTTTACGCGGACAAAGTCGCGGGCAGAAGCTAGTACTAATAATCTCAGACCAACAAAAAAAGAAAGACGGCGCGCCGCGAACATCAAAAGTGAAGCCATGAAACCGTGCTCCTGCAAGTAAACATACACGCTCACGCACACACCTACACTAAAACCATGCTCATCGCTCTTAGTACGTCACGAGTCGTCGTCAAGTTAACATAGATTAAAAAAATATAATTATGCCTTCCTGTGCAGTGAAAAGTTGCAAAAACAACAGCAAATCACATAAAAAGTCTCACGGAATCACTTTCCACTTGTAAGTACTTGAAATAATATCGTTTCTATAATATTAAATTTTAGATTACTTGGAACGAAAAACCTCAACGAACGAAAGTAGTGACATAAGGTGCGGGGGTTGCCATAATACGATTTAAATTTTCCCCATTCGATTAATACATACATATAAATATGATTTATATTCCTATTTTCTTTTTTATGTATTGAATATTTTGGGTTTCCAATTAATACCAATACCATTGTCTGTGTGGTGCCGGACTTAAAGAATACCACCACCCCTTACTTCCCGTGGGTGTCGTAAAAGGCGACTAAGGATCGTACCGGAGAATGGGCAGCAGCGTTCTCTATGTATTCCACCATCGTACCATACTGCGATCGCCAACCCGCCTGCCAAGCGTGGCGATTATGGCAAACCCTCCCAAAATTGGGGGAGGCCTATGTCCAGCAGTGGACGTCTATCGGCTGAAACGACGACGACGACCAATACCATACTCAACAATATCTTACTCGTACAATATTATACTAGTTCCTACTTGCACAAATATCCCCAAATTATAGGGAAAACATTTAACAAATGGCAAGCCTTCGATACACACATAGATAAAAAGTTGGCTTCAGTTTTAATGTTCGTGGCGCGCTGTCTATCTTTTTTTGTTGGTCTGAGCTAATAATAAAGGTTATAGTCTACAACACGCTAGGGTCTTTAGAAAACGAGCAAAACAAAAAAAAAGTTAGAAACAATGCCAGGCGATGCAATGCGACGGGGTTGGGTCGGGGAACAAGAAATTGCACGCGGAAAAAGTCGCGGGCAGAAGTAGTTTAAAATAAAATACAAAAAGCGTTTTTATATTGAAATGAAATGAATTTTGCGAATATTTTTGCCTCAATATTTATGCAGGTTTCATTTGTTTTTTTTTTTTTATGTGTTGATATTGTTTTCCCGCTGTTTGTGGTCAACTTTGAACACAGTTGGCACTATCGGCTAGATTGTGGCTGTAGCTGGGCGACTGGATTCGGCGATAATATTTATGTGTCGAGGATTCAATAACCACACGATACAAATATTTAATTTTATTTGTATGGTCTATAGAATATAGTTTTCAATTTATGATTACTTGGGACTGGGCCTTTTTGGCGCAGTCGTGAGGCACACTTTCCTGATAATTTCTTACATCGGACTTTAAACTTTTTATTTGATTTTGATTTGTTTTTATCTGATGTATGTGTCTGGGGTATTGTGTCGTTTAGTCTGTGCTAAACACTGACCTCTATAATACGTATTATAGAGGGATCTCTGGAAGTCCTGTGACGTATGCTGCGACTGATATCAGTGGTAGAGGTCAGTGGTGATAAATAAATGTATTTTCTTTCTTTTCTATCAATATTGTTTCTGTATCAATATCCGTGGTCTGTATCTTAGGCAAGCATCCTTTAATTTTCAATATCTTATTTGTAATACATAAGTTCCACGATGCATGGTTTCACGTAAATGCGATGTCAATGTGCTTTCTTCAAAGCCATTCAAAATTTGAATGCTGATATTTCTAAAGGAGATGTTCCTAAAATGTATGAAGCCTGGGCCAGCACTATGTACACTAAATGTAAATATCGCTATATAATATAGTAACCGTTTTATAATGTTAATTTTCTACAATTTGACTTCGTTTTCATGTACATTAAAATTAATTTGGTCAAGGATAGCAACACAAAATAAATATGGTGGATCAGCAATATGTGAAATGTTACTAGATTATGACATTTATTTGATGTGTCGTAATATCTGCGAAAAAAAACCCGAATTCCCAAAATACTTGGGTTTTGACTAACATTCAAAATTCAAAACAAAAACAATCACTAAAAACTCCGAAACACATCCAATTCAACACGCGCGAACATAACAATCCAAAGACAAAGTCAAACTGTCAAAGAAAGACGTCACGTCACACAACTTAAAACTGTCAAAGTCGTCAAACGTCATGTCAAAGTCAATTACAACTGTCATGGCTACCATAAAAATACGGTTATCTTATCAAAAAACTTCCCAAATAATCAGTTGTGTACACCTGTACTTTTCTTCAAATTAATTTGTTTGTATTTTTATGAAAATCCCCTATTTTTTTCCTATTCATATATGTAGTGTACATGGTGGTAGCCCAAAATCAAACATCTCCTTTAACTCTGCCTTGATTTTTGCTCGCAACAATTATAACTAAGAAATTTAAGGAAAACAACACTTCAATCATATATTTATTACCAATGAACTTTCTTTTTATCACAACCAACGAGACTATACACAAGCTTAACAACATTCCTATCATCAGAGTAAATAAAATTATTGTCTTTATCAAAAGCTAGGCCATATATATTCTTCATATCCAAAATCTTCTTCAATCCTTCAAACTTACCATCTATAAATACACCAAAATTACTTACAATATAAATATCTCCTTCATTGTCCTCAACTATTTGTCTAACAGTTATAAGTTCATTAACTACTTGTGATTCCATTTTATCATTATTGTATTTATATAAACCAGTTTTGTTAGCAAAATATATAATATTAATAGCACTCACATGAAAATGATCAATTTCGAAATTCTCAAATTCTTTCACTGATGCAAATTTTCCGTCAAACTCTATGTGGAGTTTTTGATCGGGATAACTAATGTAGAATAGATTCTTTTTATAGAATAAAGACCAGATATTCTTTCCTTTTTCTTTGTAGAAGTCTGCTAATTTTGTGAGCATATTATATTTGTATATGCCATCACTTCCTCCAAAGAATATATCGTCGTTCATTTGGTCTATAGCAACAGAGCAGCCTCCTCTGATACCAGCTATAGTTTGGTACTCTCTGGAATCCATGTTGAAGTATGCCAACTGGAAATCGAGATCGGAATATGTTTCTGGAAGTGAGTAGCTGAAGAAAAGAGTGTTAGAACTTTTGTGCACGTTGAGATTGTAAGGTCTTCCGATATTAGCCCATAGGATGTCCCTGTCATACCAATTATCTCCGATTTTGATTCGGTTGCAAGGGATCTCTGGAAGTCCTGTGACGTATGCTGCGACTGATAGTATAATGTATAGCTTGAGAATCATTGAAGGGTTCCTGAAATTAAAAACCAATGTAATGCATATTGCAAAGCAGAAAACCATGAGCTTACTTGTTTTAATCTTTTAAAGTTTCAAATTGTGTGTTTCAATTTAATCCATCCAAAGGTTGTCTTTAAAAGATCGCTTTTAGCGATAAGACCGCCCATTGTGTCACCCTTTGTACAGTTTCTAGATTTATATGTCTGTAATTTATATGGTGTACATAATAAAGAGTATTCTATTCTATTCTATTCTATTGTCGAAGCAAATCAAGATTAGCAAATGCTTGAAAAATATTTTTAAGGTCTGGTTTTTGTATTGTTCCTGGACATTAAACTAGAACACACCGGTATGCCATCAAGGTGGAGACGACAATAAAAATTTTAATTTTACTGAATATATCTTGCCGTTCCCAGTATGTATACGAAAACTCAATCAAATATACCCAATAGTTTAGTCACTATAGCTAGTCAAACATTGTCAAAACCCATAGTCGGCTCTTTACTATTATGCTTATTTGAAAAAAATACTTTTTGTAGATCGATGCCAGGATTTATACAGGAAGATTTTTTTATCACCATCCAAATTTTTACAGGGTGTTTCTACCCATGAATATGAACAACTTTCACTATGGGACCAAGACTGATATCACGAAAAAAAAATCTGCTGTTTCATACATAAGTAGGTATTGAACTTTTGTATTAAACAGCAGATTTTTTTTTCGTGATTTCAGGGTTGGTCCCATAGTGAAAGTTGTTCATATTCATGGGTAGAACACCCTGTAAAAATTTGGATGGTGATAAAAAAATCTTCCTGTACATTTGATAGTTCCAAAATATTAAAGGATAATAAACGTATTATTGAAATCCTTAGAACGGCCTTTCCTTTGGTGTCCCTTTAACCCTATGTAGATATAAACCGCACTGAATATCAATATTAAAATAAAGTGTTAAATATCGTAACACGGTGCTATAGTAACTAACTTTAACATTTTGCTCACTTTAGTAACCTGACGCCTTAGTATTGAATTATTAAGTAGGTATAGGTACTATTGACCCAGCTTTCCCGACACCACCTTCAAAGACTGCTGGACGACACCTTCAAAGTGATCGAAATAAGATATCACGAGATTGCTTCCAACAAAATTAATAATGCACGTTTTAGTAGAATAGGAACAGAATATTGCTTCTTGTTTACATTTGCCAATTAAAACATATTAATATACACCGTGTTTGAATGATGTGCACATATAAATGAAAACCTCTCCCAGATGAATGAAATCTTGACTGAGGTACTATTCAATAGAATTGATTCATTTTAATAGTGATTATTTTTAGGGTTCCGTACCCAAAGGGTAAAAACGGGGCGCTATTACTAAGACTCCACTATCCGTCTGACTGTCTGTCACCAAGCTTGTATCTAATGAACCGTGACAGCTAGACAGTTGAAATGTTCACAAATGATATATTTCTGTTGCCTCTATAACAACAAATAAAAACAGAATAAAATAAATATTTGACGTGGGCTACCATACAACAAACGTGTTTTTTTTTTCGCGTTTTTGCCTTGAACCCTTCGTGTGCGAGTCCGAGTCGAGTTTTTTTAGACTCAACCATTTTCATTTAAGGGGATGCCTTAAGGTATTGGTCGCGTCACGTAAAAAGAACGCTGGCGTTTACCTGCGCACTGAGCGATTTAACGATCAAATTGGTGGTATAAAGGGAGCGCAACGCTAGTAACTAATATGATTCTACAATAAAACAACAAACTGGAATTTCTTTTTATACATTAAATTTAAAAAAAAAAACAGAATTAAAAAGTATTGATATTTGTTGAAATTCCAGCCAAATTCGTAAAGCAAGGTACAGAAATTTTAAAATACAACTTTTTTTTTTCGGAGACCCTTTACTGAAAATACGGGACCAAACCTGAAACCGCGAAAAAAAATCAGCTATTCCCTACATTTATGTTCGTATAACTCATCAAAATGTAGGGAACAGCTGATTTTATTTTTCTCAAAATTAAAATGTACTTCCGTTTTTTGCAGTTTGCAAATCAAGTGTCAAGTTTATATGTTGATTAAAATATAATTTAAGACTTTTTATCCAAATATTATCACGGGATCGAGAATTATGCGGATGAAACCGCGGGGCGGTACTAATAAATAAATAAAATCAACTTACATAAAACTAGAAATATTAATATCCATAACGAATCCAAATCAGATGAATTTGACTGCCAACAGTATACTTCTGACAGACATGTTTCTCTTCTAAATTCATTGGAACAATGACCCGCAGTTTGTTATTAATTTAACATTACGAAACATAGCTTGTATTGTTTCCCCATCCATTGTTGCATCAATAACAAACAGTTGATGAAGTCTGAAACAAATTCTAACAAATGCGAGTTGATAGATCTTTGTATAATATTATTATTTTAAGATGGAGTATGAGTAACGCTTGCTGAAGATATATGTCATGCATTGTCTATATAGTTTTTAAAAGTCTATGTCAGCAGTAGACGGTTGCTAGTACTGTCCAAGTGCACTAATGGTTCCGTACCTTCTTCTTTTCTTCTCAATTGCTGCCTGCTATCTTGCCATCTTGGTTTTTTTTACCTCACTATTATCTTTAGCACCTTCGAAAACCATGAAAACGACACCTATGATGAAAAACATTTAAATTTTCGCTGCTGCCATCTTGAATTTTCATTTCGACCTCAACATCGGCTATAGCACCCTTAAAAACCATGAAAACGAAACCCACGATGAAAAATTTGAAAATTTTCGCAGCCGCCATGTTTCATTTTAATTCTGACCTCATTTATCGGCTTCGAATAGATACAGATGCCAGCACATCAAGCTACCCGAAACAGTCAAATTTTCACAATCACGCTTATGCTTTAGTGATAAAGTTGAAAATCTATTGAAGACATTTGACAGATTGTAGTAACTTGATGTCTGTACTATAAAAACGACCCCAATGAAGAATATTTGGAAATTTACGCAGCTGTCATCTTGGATTTTCATTTTCTCCTCGCTTATATATCACCAGTCGCAAAGTCGCATGGTGGCATAACGCTTTTTCGTTACGTGACGATTACTACCAGTTTACTCCTACCGCAAGCTGCGTTAAAGAACTTCGTTCCAAAAAAAACTGTCTTGTCACACCACACACGTAGAAAATCGAAACCGTTCAGTGTAAAAAAATAACTATGTTGAAAGCTAAACCACCGTTTACACCATATTTCAGTAATTTGAAGTAGGTTCGATGGCCGATGAAGCACAGACCAGTTCTTGGTTTCCAAACTACGATAGGCTGCATTGAGCAAGATATTATGGCTATTATACATACCTGGCATTTGCACGCTATAATTGAAAGTGATCGTATGGATCAGCTATGCTCTAACCTTGCATTGCGTGGTCTCAAAAGCTAAAGAAACAGTTTCTATACATTACGTGTCGCAAAATTGTCAAATCAATCGTGTCGAAAAACGGTGTTCTTAGGCATAAAGTTGGAAGCCAAGCTTCAATGGGGCCCCCATATAGATAAATTGTTAAAAAAGCTTAGCTCTGCAGCATACGACGTTAGGAAAACTCGTGATTTGACTGATTTAGAGACAGCCCGTTTAGTTTACTTTAGTTATTTTCATAATGTGATGTCGTACGGTATTCTGTTATGGGGAAATGCCGCCGATATTCAGACAATTTTTATTTTACAAAAAAGGGCAATTTGTTCGATTTATAAATTAAGTTCTAGACACTCCCTCAGAGACAAATTTAAAGAGATTAATATAATGACTGTGCCTTCTCAGTACGAGTACATTTATGATAAACTTTTGTATGCACATAAAAATATTAATCTGTTTAAAAAATACAGTGATATCCATACCATAAATACAAGGAACAAACACAAATTTGTTGTTCCTACAACAAGGCTCAAGAAAATAGGTGTCTCGTTTAGATGCCAATGTATACGTTTTTATAATGAACTTCCTAGCCTCATTCAAGAACGAAGCCTTAACAAATTCAAATCTTTAAAAAGCGAAAACTATGCCAGAATGTCTATTATACTGTAAAATACAATATTGAGGACAAAAAGGCTTGGGATTGAGCTGCTCCAATAGGCTTAACCTATTGGAGCAGCTCAATCCCAGACAGAACTCTAACAGTGAATGTTGTTTTTATTTTGCTATTTTACACTTTAATACATATTTTTTTAAGTATCTATTTACTTAAACAATGACATGTACATTTACTGTATAAAGTATAGTGAATGTGAGGACTATGTAACTCATTATTTCCGTTTTAATCATTGTCTGAGTAGTTCATGCGGCCTACCCAAATGTCCTGTCTTTGGTATTGTTCGTCAAATCGTTGAGCTCTTTAAGTTCTGAGTTAAGCTGCACGGTTACTGACAAATGCGTACTCTGACTGGACAGGTCCACTCAATCTGTGTGGTTATTTCCTCAAAACACCATTTCAGGCACTAATTTAATACAATGACATAAATATTTACTTTGTAAAGTATTTTTTTAATTTTTTATTTAATTATTGTGAATGTGAGGACTATGTGAGTCATTTCTTTTTTCTGTTTTCCTTCTTAGTTAGTTTTAATCATGATCTGGCAGTTTGAGTAATTTAAGCGGCCTACCCAAACGTCCTTTCTTTGGTATTGTTCGTCGAATCATTGAGCTCCTCAAGTTCTGAGTTGAGCTGCACGATTTTTGACAAATACGTGCACTGATTGGACAGGTCCGCTCAATCTGTGTGGTTTTTTCCTCAAAAGACCATTTCAGACACCAATCTACATGGTCTTCACACGATCTGACCAAGATTTTGTCTGGCCTTTAAAAGAGACTGTGACCTCTGAGTTTGTTTCGGCCTTTCTTGTCAGAATAGTCAGATAGGCCTTATCTAGTTTAAAAAAATATGATTGACGTGTAAAAGTATTTGTACAAACCTCATCATCATCATCATTTCAGCCGAAAGACGTCCACTGCTGGACATAGCCCTCCCCCAAGCACCTCCACTTCGACCGGTCCTGTGCTTCCCGCATCCAACGGGTTCCTGCGGCCTTCACAAGGTCATCGGTCCACCTTGTGGGAGGCCTTCCAACGCTACGTCTTCCGGTACGCGGTCGCCACTCCAGAACCTTTCGGCCCCATCGGCCATCTGTTCTGCGAGCAATGTGCCCTGCCCACTGCCACTTAAGTTTGGCAATTCTTCGGGCTATGTCGGTTACCTTGGTTCTCCTGCGGATCTCCTCATTCCTGATTCGATCACGCAGGGAAACTCCAAGCATAGCCCTCTCCATTGCCCTTTGGGTGACTTTTGCCTTCTTATAAGGCCCATTGTGAGCGCCCACGTTTCCGTTCCATAAGTCATCACTGGCAACACACACTGGTCAAAGACTTTCGTCTTGAGACACTGCGGTATGTGGGACGAAAAGATATTGCGTAGCTTCCCGAACGCTGCCCAGCCGAGTCGGATTCGTCGATTTACCTCTTTCTCGAAGTTAGACCTACCTAACTGGACGGTTTGTCCTAGGTAAACGTACTCGTCCACGACTTCGAGTGTAGCGTCTCCGATTTTTATGAGAGTGGGTGTTACATGGGCATTTGACATGACCTTCTTTTTGTCCATGTTCATTTTAAGACCCACTTTTTCGGAGGCTCTACTGAGGTCATCGAGCATTGTACTGAGGTGCTCCATAGTCTAAGCCATGACTACGATGTCGTCGGCAAACCGAAGGTGAGTTATGTACTCGCCATTGATGTTGATGCCAGCCCCTTTCCAGTCCAGAACCTTGAAGAACAAACCTACTTACAGAAAATAAATCATTTATCATTTAGTGTTAGCAAAAACTACTGAAATCGGCTGTTGTACTCAAATGAGTACACAACTCCATTAGGGGGAAGAATTACTTTCCCCCCTCCCCCTTTTTATTGCTATTGTAGGAAACTAAGGCTTGTAGGAAACTAAGGCTTTCGTAAGTAAATCACATTTTCTTTGTTTGGCTGTTAATGGGCTAAGAAGATCAAGCCTTGTAACTTTAGGTACAGAAACCTAAAAGGGAAAACCGGCCAAGTGCGTGTCGGACCACGCACAGTGTAGGGTTCCGTAGTAGCCCGTTATCACAATGTAGTACGATTCTGTTGTTCTTTATTCAGAATATTAAAAAAACATATTTTGTTTTTCAATGCAAGTCTTTACCTGTTATAAACAAGCAACTACTTCATCTTAGTCACTTTACAGGATTAATGCTAAGGATTTTGTATTTGGGACAAAATTATCCAACATTCAATTTCAACGACTATTACTGCTAAACTAATAAAATTATCTTAACCGCTTTTCCTTACCTAACCTATTTTCCTTTAAAGTTCATGAAATGCACTATCATCGTGAATTTTACCAGATTTTTCAATCCAGCAGTTTAGCTTTTAGAGGAGGGGGAACGCCCTACTGGAACAAAAATTTGCACTTTAAAGTTTAATATTTCGTAAATGGAGCATTATATCGAAAAATAATTTTAGGAACCCTTAAGTCATTTTAGAAGACCTATTCATCAATACGGACACGATGGGGTAGACGAAGAAAAAAATATTCATCCCCATTCACATGTAGGGGAGCTACCCTAAAAAAAAATATTTCCAAAATTTTATTTTACCGCTATGTCGGCGTAATTGATATACACACTCCTACAAAATTACAGCTTTCTTGTACTAACGGTCTCTTAGCAAAACCTCGGACAGACAGACAGACAGACGGACGGACATGACGAAACTATAAGGGTTCCTTGTAGGAACTACGGAACCCTAAAAAGGGAACTTCATATTTTAACCATCTAAGACCTATAAAATTAATTTTACTATCATAATTATATCAGCACTCTAATTGCGTAACACACTATCGATCCCAATCTAAATTATTTTGAAGGATATTGATATTGCAATGCTTCATATTGTTCGAAAAAATTGTCTTCTCAACAACGTAAATAACTGCCAAATGAAAGTCATTGCTACTGATGCTGTTATACGCAATTGAGGGGCCCATGGCTAAATAATAACAGTCGCACGGGTCGATAAAACAGGTTAAGCTACGCTTGGTCTGTGGATGGGTGACCATCTTTACATACCGTGACCCCTCCGTGCCTCGGAAAGCACGTTAAGCCGTTGGTCCCGACTGTCATTCGTGGATCTTTGACAGTCGTTATGAGTAGTCAGAAGCCCGAAAGTCTGACAACCAGTCTGATCAAGGGGTATAGTATTACCCAGTAAGTGGGTTGTGGAGGTCAGATAGGCAGTCGCTCCATGTAAAATACTGGTATTCAGCTGCATCCGGTTAGACTGGAAGCCGACCCCAACATAGTTGGGAAAAGGCTATTATTGATATTATTTCTTTACGGGACATAATAAAAGTAACATTTTCTTAAACATAATCTTTATTCATATTGTCTTACTATAATGCACACAGTATGTATGTTTTTTAAATGTATTCATTAAACTATAATTAATACCTTGTTGGCTGTGGTCCCCGTTTTGGTTGTGTACCGCAAATACTGCTGACCCCTCAAATTACTAGAACATAACAATGTGGTAAAGAGGTATGAGGAAAAGTGTGTAAAGTTTACTCATCCTCCATAAAAAAGGTAGCATCCTCCGACCAGACGTGTGTTGCCAGACGATTGATGTCAGGACGTTGTAACTAGCATATGCTAGTTTGCGCGGTAAACTCTGCTTGCGCGATGCAGGATTTTGGGTAACGTCTGTGAGGTACGTTGTTCGCATATGGCGATGTAGATGCCGCCACAGTTTCATTAGTAGGTACTTTTCTTTTCTGTATTTCAGTTTAATTTATTTCATTGTATTTTGTTTGTGTTTGTTTTCCTTGATGATTACATTGTTGATAGGCATACATACCAGCACTTCTATTATATTATTGTTCTCTTTAAATGGTTTTGTATGTACTGCTGTTGGTGTACCAATGTATAAAAAAATCGAAGTCATAAACACACTATTCTTTTATTAATAAGAATTTTTATTTCTCCTCCTTGTTTCGTCTCTATCTTCAGAGTTAATAATGGCATTTAAACAGAGCCCACTATATTGACTTGGGCTCAACCGATAAATGTTATTCTTATCAGAATATATCACGTTATCTTTTTCATCGAAAGCAATGCCAAAAGCCTGATCGATTTCAGCAACTTTCTTAACTCTATGATAGGGTTTATCTTCAAGATATATCCCGTCAGCTGCACAGAAGAATTCGTCTCCATAATGGTCCTCGACTATCTGTCGCACTACAATCTCGTCATTTAAAACTATAGGGTCTGTGACCGGTTTTTCTACTTTATATAACGCCGTTTTGTTGGCAAAGTAAACGTCAAAATGCTTGGATACGAAGAAAATGTCAATCTCTATATTAATAGCTTCGGCTACTTGAACGAAGCGGTCGTCTTTGTAGACAAAAAGTTTCTGCGTAGGATACTCAATGTAGTAGAAGTTTCGCCGAACAAACAGTGCCCAGATCGACCGTCCCTCTTCGGCGAAGAATTCGGCTTCTTTTGTCAAGAAGTTGTATTTGTATATGCCGTCATGTCCGCCAAAGTAGATGTCATCGTTGCCAGCGTCGTAGGCCACAGCATAGCCTCCTGGCACGCCTTTGATATCTCTGCAGGTCCTCTTCTCGAGGTGGCAGGCCCTGATTCCGAAGTCCACTTGAGTACCGTTCTGGATGGTGTGGCTAAAGAACAGGATGCCTGAAAATCTGTGGAAATTTATAAATTGTTAATTCAAATTGGAATGTAGGAAGCAATCACGGGTAACAACACAATAAAAATAACACAATAATATCTGGTATATAGTCAGCATGTGCGCAATCGCGCGTATTGGCAAGTGTTGTGTGGTACGCCCCCAGCTGGACCTTCGCAAGGTGCCTAGGACAGACTGGATGCGAAAGGCGGACGACAGTATGATGTGGCGCAGCATGAGAGAGGCTTTTGTCCAGCAGTGAACTACGAAAGGTTGAGTTGATTGATACCGGCAGCTTCTTTTTGTCTAAGTATGTGCGACTAGAGGGCGACTACAATCAATTCTATTTTTTGTAAATTTTGACGTTCAAATGTGCCTTTTATGTGTGCCTACTTGAAATTGAATTTGACTTTGGCTTTGAGGTAACTTGTGTCCTTTGCCATATTTATTAGCTCATAAATATTGACTCAAATGCAAAGAGGAAGCCTAGTGTTTAATTTTCTCTTCTTCTCTGTAATATTTACATTACTTAATGATACAATTTCAAACATATTTCAACAACGCAAAAATTGTTTTTTTTTTTACTTTTTCCCGATCACCAGCACCCTGATTGCGGAACACACTATTAATCTCAATCTGAATCATTCTCAAAGATATTATTAATCGATTGCTTCATCTGTTCGAAAAATGTGTCTGCTCAACAACGTGAATAAAGTAATGAATGATGATGAACTGTCAAAATTTAAACCACTGCTACTGATAATAATACTGATACAAGACCAAAAATTACAATTTAAACCACTGCTACTGATAACAATACTGATACAAGACCAAAAATTACAATTTAAACCACTGCTACTGATAACAATACTGATACAAGACCAAAAATTACAATTTAACCCACTGCTACTGATAATAATACTGACACAAGACCAAAAATTACAATTTAAGCCACTGCTACTGATAACAATACTGATACAAGACAAAAAATTACAATTTAAACCACTGCTACTGATAACAATACTGGTACAAGACCAAAAATTACAATTTCTGCCTGTCATAGTTGCTCATCATCAATATAAAATCATGATCACGTTGTTTAAAGTTTTTAATAACGTGACGTCATAACTGACGTCGAGTTAATGGATCACAGTGTTACGTCATCAGTTCGAGAGAGACATTTATTATGATGTTTTTAATTACGATGACAATGCTTTTGCCAGTATTGTTCGGATGATGTTTGTAATAACTAATTTAATTTACAACTTGCGACTTGGTAGATGTCATGTCTGCGAAGTTTTGGATCTAGGACGTGCCGGTTTTCCACGATGTTTTCCTTCGCCGTTTTGAGAGTAGTGGTGATGAAATTATTTACACAAAGTAAAGCCCTGACTGGGGTCGTACCTACGACCTACAACTCGTAAATCGCGGCCTTTACCACTGGGCCACCTCTGCTCATACCTATATCTTTGGCTTTATTTATCAAAATCTGTTTAGTAATTAATGACTCTTGTGGTACAGGAACTCCTAGTACAAGAGTCAGGGCTACAGCGATGTATAAATCCATACTCATATTATAAACGCGAAAGTGTGTCTGTCCGTTCCTTCTTCACTCTTAAAGCGCTGAACAGATTTACATGAAATTTGGATAGAGATAGTTTGAGTCCCTGGAAAGGACATAGGATACTTTTTATATCGATATTTTATAAATTAATTTAGACTATACGAGGTTACAAACTAACTCAAAATCAATGAAAAACCTCCACTTACCTATGCATCACCAAGTTGTAAGGTCTTCCAAGGTCTTTGAATAGAAGCTCTTTATCAAAGTACACGCCATGGAAGATCACACCGTCACACATGATCAGGTCTGAATGGTTGCTTACTGCCAGCAGGAAACTTGGAGCTCCAACTATTAGCATGAGAAGTTTGAAGACATGGCTTGATGAAGACATGACTTGAGACTGAAAATAATAAAAGAACCTTTAATTATACAGCGTAGCTTGACGCGCAACTTGTTACAAAGGATTCAGTATACATGATTCTGGACCCCTTTTTTTTTGGGTGGGAAATTATCAAAAAACTTCTCCCGCTCTGGGTGGAGCGGGAGGGCGTGTCAGACTTTTACTGACTAAAACCCACCCGTGTTCCTTCAGTTTCCTGTGCCAGGGGCTACGGTATTTCTTTCGAACAACCCACAACTCTGGCAGGCATCGGCCTAGCGGACCCCGTCAGTTAGTGCAGACATCTCTTTGAGGCGCGCGTGGAACACAACGCGCCGTCGACCCGGGCCCAGGTCCTTACCGAACGGCCAGCTGCCCATTGCTCGCCGTCCACAAGCCCGCGCCTACGGTGGCCGGGAATCGGCTATCGATTCCAAAAACTATCCTATGTCCTTCCCCGGGATGCAAACTATCTATCTGCCAAATTTTATCGAAACCCGTTCAGTGGTTTACGCATGAAAAGGTAACATACAGACAGACAGACAGAGTTACTTTCGAATTTATAATATTAGTATTGATTAGTATATTATTATGGATGGATTGTGGCCTCGTTGGTCTTTTCACAGTTATCCTCTATTACATATGACTTGAACGTAGCTGGTGCGTTGGAAGGCCTCCCGCCAGATGGACCGATGAACTGGTGAAAGCCACAGGAACCCGCTGGATGCAAGAAGTACAGAACAGATCGAAGTGGCGATGCTTAGGCCTATATCCAGCAGTGGACGTCTTTCGGCTGAAACGATGTAGCTGGTACAAATGTGGCTGTTCTTAACACCTACACCTTCTGCCTAGCACCGAATAGAAGGGAGAAGCAGTATAGTAAGCTGTTAAACTGACAGAGACGTTACTTCAGAACTATGGTAACCATCACCTTTCTATCTGTGATATTTTGGTACACGATAAATAAGCCCACTTAAAATACCGAAACCATATAAGACGCAAAGTAAAAACACCTATTAATCTCTACAGTAAATAACAAACGCCGCAACTAGAACATCAACAGAAAACACACATATATCACAAAACAACACCATCAATAATTCATTACCTATCAAAAATAAAATCCTCAGTATCCGAAAATATAACTTTCAAACAAAATATTACACTGACACTGCTTTGCAAAATGAAATATAGCAAAAGGTTTGCACGTCCGTGTCAAGGCAAGGTATACCCGCTATAAGCAAGCAAATTTTATTAACAAATTACAAGTCTTATTATTGTTTATATAGCATCAAGGTGACAACAACAGATGATAATGTTTTCGTTTATAGTTGTTGACATATTTAGGAACTGAACATTGCAATGTGCATCATATGACCAGTAATCAGTCATTCTGGTGCTTCTAGAGCAGGGGTGGCCAACCGGTCGATCGCGACTATTAGTCCAGTCGATCGTGGCAAGGAACAAAATATAAATACGTAGAACTTAATCACTAACTGCTGCATCTTGTATCATTTTTCAATCGCCGCTCCGTCACGTTATTTATCCTCTCTTCTATGCAGTATAGCCAATGATTATTATAAATGAGCGGGAAGCGTGTGGGACGCGGGAGTGGGATGCGTACGGTTGTCAATCCGTCAGTCAGTTGACGACAGACTAGCGGAGTTACGAGTGGTTACGAGTTACATTTTCCCTCTTAATAAAATAAAAAAGACTACACAGTTGTGTACCGAAATATGCTGTTTCATTTAAGATTTCAAGAAGTATGTAATTGGTAGATCGCACAGGGTGTCGTCAGTGAACGTAGATCTTGAGTCAGAGTGTAGATCTTGAGTCTAACCAAGTTGGCCACCCCTGTTGTAGAGCAAAGGTTCTCAACGTGAGCGATAACGCCCCCTCGTGGGCGTTTGTGTATTTCAGGGGGGATTATAATATTACACGTTTAAATATAATCGTGGCAGTAGCTGTTTCTGACTCGCAACAGATGGTACTCGTACGTAAAAAATGGATGGATGGTTGACCATCTTTACATACCACGACCCCACCGTGCCTCGGAAAGCACGTTAAGCCGTTGGTCCCGGATGTCATTAGTGGACCTTTGACAGTCGTTACGGGTAGTCAGAAGCCCGAAAGTCTGATTACCAGTCTTACCAAAGGGTTTCGTAAGGGGCCGAAGCCTGCTGGGTCAGCGGGATTGTCCGAAAGGGTTACCGCTGGCCCGGAACATAAAGGGCTAAGGAAGGAATACGGGTGGGTTTTAGTCAGTAAGAGTCTGACACTCCCTTCCGCTCCACCCAGAGCGGGAGGAGTCATTTGATGATTTCCCATTCGCAAAAAAAAAAAGAAGGGTTTCGTATTACCCCGTAACTGGGTTGTGGAGGTCAGATAGGCAGTCGCTCCATGTAAAATACTGGTACTCAGCTGCATCCGGTTAGACTGGAAGCCCACCCAAACAGAATAGGCAGATGATGAATTCGTCTCAACCATATCATAAGAAAAAAAAAACAGTGGCACTCCGGGAGTGCCGACAGAAATGAAAACAAAACACAAACAGCAACATACTTTACCATCACTCACTGACATATCGGATATGCATTAAAACCGAGTACATCCCGAGGACAGCCGAACACATCCGAAGCAGGTAGGTATTTTTTTAATCGTCTTATAAACAAAACACGAGTGGTGTCGCTTACGATAACAATGGCGCGAGTTCAATGGTTTTTTCCCATCTCAAAAAATGCCCAAGGCGTCTAAAGAAGTTTTCACTTCAAAAAACCTCTACGGCCATTATTATGGCAAGTTTCCAGTTCCCCTACCCTCAATCATTTAAATATTCCATTCCTATATACTCCCGTAAGGAAATCAAGATAACCCGATCTTTACGCATACAATATATTTTTATTATGTACTTACACGGACACCAGTTACCAACAACCGTACGTAGTTGATATAATGTACTGCCGATAGTATCTGAGACTGTTATTTCAAATGGTTTGTGTTCCATTCTGTGAAATTTGAAGCCAGTAATATAATGGTCTTTTGGTACGAGTAAGTATATAGTAGAAAGAGATGGGAGATTCGTTCTGATGTAATATATCTTTTTGGTCTTGTGTTTGGATGCGCTGCTAAAAAGTAAAAGTGTGTTTGAGATATTTTGATGGAGAATATTCTCAGTGAAGTTTTGGGTATGAACTACGATGGCTATAAGAGTAGGGGAAAACCAAAGGAACGATGGATGGACTGCGTGAATTTTATTTTATTTATTTTTATTAGGCGTGAAAAGGTAACATACAGACAGACAGACAGAGTTACTTTCGAATGTATAATATTAGTATGGATAGCAGTTTTTTCCTCGCCAAAACCGTTGAACAAAATATTACAGAAAATCAGAATTGAACTCGACCAACGCCGTAACAGTTTCCTTCTACAATTCTACACACTAAACGCAAAATACCTCTTATATTAAACATTCACTAAAAGGAATTACTGCTGTCTAGCCACACGGAATGAAAACTCACCGCCCGAAAAACCACCTATTGTGTTCACGCAGGTGGATTTGCTTATATTAAAATAGTTGCTCCAGTGACCAACTAATTTTGTAAATACGAATCTGTTTCCAGCGGTTAATTTGGCGTGTTTGTCCAAATTTGGCAACTGTAGCAGCCGATGGATTGAAATCCTTTTGATTATGGGTTGAATTCAAGTCTTTATGTCTAGTGGTTTAGAAGATTAGCACACATTTACTTTTTTAGGAGAGAGCAGTGATGACTCAGTGGTAAACGGCCGTGACTTACGAGTTCTAAGTCGTGAGATCGCACCCAGGCAGGAACTAGAAAACGGTGAACGAATACATCGTGAATAAGTGGATAAATTCGATGACATGTGATATCTATCAACCATCACTCGGCCTTCTCCCTCTCACAGAGAGGAGGCCTGTGTCCCAGCAGTGGGAATATTCTAGGCTTATTATGCCAGACGTTTTTGAGGGCAATGGTGATGAAATTATTTACACAAAGTAAAGTATCTGCTCTGTGCTTCGTCTACTTAGCTTTATCGTGACAATGCTGAAGTCAAACACCTGTCACTCAGTTTGGCAGGTTTATAAAATGTGTACAAGTGTTTGGTGCAAAATAAATTATTTATTATTTTATTTATTTATCATGATTTATCGTTGGTTGATTATCGGGATAAAAGTAGCTTATATGTTAATCCAGGGTGTCAGCTACCTTCATACAAAATTTTATCAAAATTTGGTCCAGCCGTTTGAGCGTGAAGAAGTAACAAACATATAAACACACACACACTCACAAACTTTCGCCTTTATAATATTAGTGTGATTTTAAACAGTAATGCTGACGATATAAATAGCCACAGGCTTTTCCTAAAGTGCTTATGAATACACCCTTCGGGGAACGTTTGTGGCCATTACAGATACGATAAGAGACACATGATAAGCAAGCAATCCTAAAATAGAAGAACATAAAACGACATGTAATATAAGTTTTTCCGTGCTTTCTGGATGGTCCTAGTTTATCAAGTGACAGCTATGTGAACAGAACCCAGCATTGCATAAGCATGTAAGCTGTCTGTGACGCCCTCCATTCCTGGAGACTTTTATTTAGGTAGTAAGTTTAAGTTTACATTTTTAATTTTTATTTATTTAGTTTTTTGCTTGACTACTTACGTATAGTTTTTATTGTTTTGTGGGTGTATTGGCGTGAGAGGGGCCCGTGGCTAAATAATAACAGCCGCACAGGTCAATCGATCAGGTTAAGCTACGCTTGCCGCGGTTGGTCAGTGGATGGGTGACCATTTTTACATACCGAGACCCCTCCATGCCTCGGAAAGTACGTTAAGCCGTTGGTCCCGGCTGTCATTCGTGGATCTTTGACAGTCGTTACGGGTAGTCAGAAGCCCGAACGTCTGACAACCAGTCTTACCAAGGGGTATCGTATTACCCAGTACTTATCTGGGTTGTGGAGGTCAGATAGGCAGTCGCTCCATGTAAAATACTGAGCAGTGGTGGCCAAGTGGTAACGGCCGCGACTTACGAGTTGTAGGTCGTAGGTTCGAACCCAGACAGGCGCTTTACTTTGTGTAAATTATTTCATCACCACGGCTCTCAAAACGGTGAAGGAAAACATCGTGAGGAAACCGACATGTCCTAGAACCAAAAATTCGAAGACATGTGACATCTGCCAACCCGCACTGGGCCTGCATGGTGGATTACGGCCCACTCCCTCTCACCCAGAGGAGGCCTCTGTCCCAGCAGTGGGAACATTATTGGCTGACTAAGTAAGTAAGACTAAGTATTCAACTGCATCCGGTGAGACTGGAAGCCGACCCCAACATAGTTGGGAAAAGGCTAGGCAGGTGTGTGGGTGTATTGGCGTGGCAAGCTGATGTATGACAAATAATTTAATTTAATATTCTGTGTCTTGTAATGTTAATTACTTTGCCTACCTAGTATTGTATACAATCAAGTATTTTCTAACTGAACAAACAGCTGTGCTGCTGGGAGTTTGTTATGACAATTCTTCTTTCCAGCAAAAGTACTAGGATGTGGTGAAGGGCGGGCGTTTTTGGGGGACTGACTTTTGTAATTTTGACGTTTAAAAAGTGCTGATTCTCAGCCTAATTTGAATAAATGATCATAATAAAATAGGATATCGACGGTTAATACTCAAGCACATTAATAATACATTACTACACTTAATAGTACATATACTTAATAGTACATTAAATGTTGATCATTATACTCGAGAGGCGAACGCACTATGGAAGCCGAGTGTATAATAATAATAATTTTTCTGATTTTGTTTACTGATGTCCATCTTACAGGTACTTTTAGGCATTATAAAACTTGCGTTTCTTGCGTTTAGGTCAGGACCTGACGAAGGAAACTACAGCTAGTTTCCTTAAGCAAAGTATCATATCCAACGCTCAATTGCACACGAAACAAACAACTAAGTGTTGTTTGATTCGTGTTTCATTGGTGTTAACATAAGAAAAAAAGAAAGAGAAGTCGGTTAAAAAGGAGGAGCAAAGTATTTCATAGATATATTCGTAAACGCGCGTCACCGCTCGTCATCTGTTCTTAGTCTCAAGTTTTTAGCAAACTCAACCAATTTCGAAAAAGTTGTAAGTAACTCACTTCTTTTAGAGAAATGCTTGCATTTCTTCTCCATACAAAATAATATTACTTAAATCTGAGAGGTTTTTTCTAATAATTTTTTTTATGGTGCAGTTTTCATATGATAAAATATATTTGCATGATAAAACGAATTCCATACCAAGGTGTATCATGTTGGGTTGTGGAGGTCAGATAGGTAGTCGCTCCATGTAAAATACTGGTATTCAGCTGAATCCAGTTAATTCAATTCAATTCATTTATTTTCAGACAAAGTAAATTACCTACATTAACAAAATATAAAATAAAAATTCATATAATAGTTGAAAAAATAAATAAAATTTAAAATTTAAAATACACACACATGTCATTTAAATAAAAATATTAAAAAAAAAATTAAACTGGAACTCGTTAAACTGGAAGCCGACCCCAATATAGTTGGGAAAAGGCTCGGCGGCATATTGCACCAAATTATTATCATGAATTACGAATGACTGATGGAATGATAGCTACATAGATTAAAACATATAATAAGACAGTAGTTTAATCGTAAATCACAGCAGAGATTGTGGCAAAACTGACAACAAAACAATCGTCTAATGGGAGACTTTATTCATACCTGGCAACATTGATAAATCTACAAAAAATCGAATTTTGTAGAGAAGCCACGAGGGCCCCTTAAACAGAAAAAAACTTGCTTGTCAAAGATCTGGGGGCCTAAAAAGGTCACTTTGGCAGAATCATAAAAGGATAACAGTTAACCGTTAAGTTAATCGTATCAAATCTTTTTTTTTTTGTCTGTGCTAAAATACCAATCAATCCGATCCAAATCCAATCCCAATCTCTTTGATTATACCTACGTAGTGCAGCGAAAAAAAGAAAAACACGGACTGTCTTCGCCATATTACGATTCATAATGTTGTCCTTTTATGATTCTCTAAAGTGGCCTTTTTAGTCCCCCTGGCAAGATTTCTTTGTGTGTAATGAAATGGTCTAACCATTTTAACTTCGCACAAGAGATGCTTGTTTTAAAGTTTTGGAATTGTTTCTAAGTTAGAAGTATGTCTGTTTGTAAGTTAGGAATAGATATAAATGACTGTTTCAGAGATCTTGAGGAAGAAAACATGTAACTTTTAACAAGGTAATTATTTTAGTATGAAGTTTTTTGGTATGAAAGCAGATGAAATGTCAGTAACAGGATAAGAGGTCTCAAGTTAAGAGAAATTACTTGTTAAAAGTTTTTTATGAGAGACCAGGGGCCGAAAAAGGCCACTTTGGCAGAATCATAAAAGGATAACATAATGTACAGTTAACTATTAAGTTAATCGTAGGTATCAAATCCCATTGGTGAAGCATTTGTCTTTTTTTTTTGTCTGTGCTAAAATACCAATCAATCCAATCCATATCCAATCCCAATTCTCTTTCATTGTACCTACGTAGTCGTTTCAGCCGATAGACGTCCACTGCTGGACATAGGCCTCCCCCAATTTTGGGAGGGTTTGCCATAATCGCCACGCTTGGCAGGCGGGTTGGCGATCGCAGTATGGTAGAATGGTGGAATACATAGAGAACGCTGCTGCCCATTCTCCGGTACGATCCTTAGTCGCCTTTTACGACACCCACGGGAAGTAAAGGGTGGTGGTATTCTTTAAGTCCGGCACCACACAGACACGTACCTACGTAGTGCAGCGAAAAAAAGAAAACCACGGACTGTCTTCGCCATTTTACAATTCATAATGTTATCATTTTATGATTCTCCAAAGTGGCCTTTTTAGGCCCGCAGGAATAATACCTAGGCAGAGTTAAGGAAAGTTTTGGTTTGACGATATTTTTATTTAATTTGATAGAAACAATATATGTTAAAGAATATTCTAAGAACTGCGGGGTAAATTACTCAACAACATTATTTGCGTTATTTACGGCGTTGAGCAGACAAATGTTTCGAACATGTGAAGCAATGGAGCTGAAAACTTTATTTTAAAAAAAATATTAAAAAAAAAATATTTAATTTATTATTTTTATTTAATTATTTAAAAGTTATTCAGGTTGTGATTGATAGTGTATTACGCAATTAGGGTGCTGGACCTTTTAGAAAAAATTGGTCATTTGATACAAAAATACAAAGCAAAACTATAGTTAAGCTTCTTCGATAAGGCAGTTTATTCTAGGATGTCCTTAAGACCCCAGACGTCCGACTTCACAAAATCAACCTTCATCATCATCATCATCATTTCAGCCGATAGACGTCCACTGCTGGACATAGGCCTCCCCCAATTTTAGGGGGGTTTGCCATAATCGCCACGCTTAGCAGGCGGGTTGGCGATCGCAGTATGGTATGATGGTGGAATGCATAGAGAACGCTGCTGCCCATTCTCCGGTAAGACCCTTAGTCGCCTTTTACGACACCCACGGGAAGTAAGAGGTGGTGCTATTCTTTAAGTCCGGCACCACACAGACATACAATCAACCTTCAACATAACATATACACATTACGCCAGTTGTGTCAAGTATATAAAAGTCAGTAAGAAAAGCCGCCGCCATAGTGACCAAAAAATTCAAGTGTGAAAGTGTCTGAGGTCGATTTCACCACTAACACTAAACGCTATCAGCACATCTAAACCGCGTTCAAGAGCTGTCAATGTCATCTTATCTTTATATCTTATTGACACTGGCAGCTCCTAAACGCGCCTTGTACGAGTATGTGCTGTAAGTAGAACAAGTAGATGACTTGAAATTTTTAGGACTTCATCATCATCATCATTTCAGCCGAAAGACGTCCACTGCTGGACATAGGCCTCCCCCACTTTTGGGGGGCTTTGCCATAATCGCCACGCTTGGCAGGCGGGTTGGCGATCGCAGTATGGTATGGTGGTGGAATGCATAGAGAACGCTGCTGCTCATTCTCCGGTACGCCCCTAAGTCGCCTTTTACGAAACCCACGGGAAGTATGGGTTTTAGGACTTAATGTAGATAAAAATTTAAATTGGAAAAGCCATATAGAAACTGTCAGAAACTCGATAGATTTGTATTTGCGTTAAAAAAGGTAAGGCAAAATGTTTCTGTAGAAGCTGCTCTATCGGCTTACCATGGCTATGTGTCATCTGTACTCAGCTATGGATTAATAATTTGGGGCAACTCGATCGATATCGACAGAGTTTTAAAAATTCAAAAACGATGCATCCGGGTTATCAACAAGGCTTGGTTCCTAGATAGTTGCAAACCTTTATTTAAAAAATGTAAAATTCTTTACCAAAAAACATATGCTCTACTTTAAACAATATAGTGAGGTCCTAACTAGACAAAAAGGGCTAAGTTTCGCAACCTACTGTATCAACCGCCCAGTCATAAAGATATCTATAAGAAAAATGTGTATAATATGTGTGTCTTAGTTCATAATAACTAACCAAACGAGTTAAAATTATTACAGGGGAATGTGTTCAATTGACAGAATGGCTTCTGAAGTGTTGTTTTTATAGTATTAAGGAATTTATGGAACATAAAAATTGAAAATTTGTATATTTATTAGAATTATAACAATAGAAATGAATAAATTGAATAGTACATAATTGCATAATAATAGTAATATAATAAGAATGTATGTAAACGTGGTAGATAATAATAATAGTAATATAATAAGAATGTATGTAAACGTTATAAGATCTTACCTTTACCATAACAATGTATTTCTATCAAATAAACGTTTGATTTGATTTGATTTGATCGCGTTTAGTTTCATTGGTGAAAGTTGCATTTAAAAGAGCTACAAAAATAAACATCATTTAATTTCAAGGGTGAGCCGTCAACCGGGCATCAACCTTCAACTATTTGTATATTTAATCGTAGGTACTCTTATGATCTCAAACTAATAACAATAATAACAGCGTTGCCATAATCACAGTAGTAGTCTCAACCACGGGTGTCATTCCCAAACAACTGTACCAATCTTTAAAAACGTTAGAATTATCTCCTTCCACCTACCAAACACCTACAGAAAGCTGCTATTCTGAACACTTGCAGAATTGTCCGGAAATTCTTTCAGAATGACAATGATGCCCAGATATCACACCCACACACATCACCAACAACACAAAGTCTAAACATGTCATCCATAATATGTTATCATCTATCGCTTAGGTTAGCACTTGGCTTCGGCCCGTGTTATTCTATAAAACCGGCACATCAATGCCGAGATACAATAATGTATACCAACAAATAATAATATAATAATAATAAATAATTTATTCTTCCAAAAAAGTACAAAAGCGTTACAAGAAACAAAATTTTTCATAAATTTTGACTCCCAAACTGAGACATGCTCTTACCTAGAGTAGTCGGCGGGCGGCCGTTTTAGATTTCGTATAGATACATAACACCGCCTTATTTTGTGCATAAATTTTAGATAAAATATAGCATTTTTCCTAAAAAAAAATGTGTATGTTTCGCGTTAAGAGTCCTGTTACATTTTTTACGCAAATTCATGATTTATGACGCTGTAATTTTCAGCAGTTGTAAGATATTTTAATTATTTGTTTAAGAATAACGATAGTACTATTCTCTTTCTTGTAAGTTGCAGTTACACATTTTCATTTTTCTTTTCGTGTAATTTACTATAAATATTTTACGAACACAGTTTGCAAGAAAATCTGTTTAGTCTTAAAAATTATTCTTCAACTATAAATTAATAATTATTTCTTGACGGATAAAAAACCTGATTAAACACCAAATTACTTGAATCTTAAAATGCAAGAAAATAAAAGAAATGAAACAAAAATTAAGGAGTCCCTACAAAAACCATGAAATAAAAAATTAAATTAAAAATTTAAAAAACCCCCGACACAAAAAAATAATAAAATAAAATGTAAGTAATTGGAAAAGGATCAAATAATTTAAAAACCCCCAACTGAAAGAATCTAGGTAACGAGACTAAAACAGATAAATTCATATGGCAGTCGGGGGACCTCTTAGCATAGAAGGTGTTCCACAGAACGGTCCCCCGACTTCCATATGAATTTATCTGTTTTAGTCTCGTTACCTAGATTCTTTAAGTTGGGGGTTTTTAAATTATTTGATCCTTTTCCAATTACTTACATTTTATTTTATTATTTTTTTGTGTCGGGGGTTTTTTAAATTTTTAATTTAATTTTTTATTTCATGGTTTTTGTAGGGACTCCTTAATTTTTGTTTCATTTCTTTTATTTTCTTGCATTTTAAGATTCAAGTAATTTGGTGTTTAATCAGGTTTTTTATCCGTCAAGAAATAATTATTAATTTATAGTTGAAGAATAATTTTTAAGACTAAACAGATTTTTTTGTTTTATTGTATCCTTTTTCTAGTTCTTCCTTTAGTTATTTAACTTTCGTACAAGTAGGTATTTCATAGCTATTAGATATCTTAGGTATTTCAGATCTGGTTTATAAAATGGGACTGCGACACTATCTGATGTAGAAATACCTACACTTTTTAAGTAATATAATTCCATTCGTAATAAAAATAGTCAAACTCAGTGGTCGTAGGTACCACTGGTACGACCACTTAGTTTGACTATTTTTATATTTATGTGGAGTGATGACTGCATCACTCCACTTTCCTAATCATTCTAGAGCACTGATAAAAAAAAAAAAATATTTTCAAATTTTTAGTTTTCATTTCGTTTGTTAATATTCCTCATTCCCTTTCAATATAGTGTACATTATTCTACTGGTCAAGCCATTGCATTTGATACCTATATTGAAGGAGTTGTGAAAAAAAAACATAATTCGCCATTTTGTGGTGGCGGCCATCTTGGATTTGAAATTTGTAATAGCGTATAGTATTCTACTAGTCAAGCCCTTTCATTTGATATCCATATTAAGGGAGTTGTGAAAAAATATGTAGTCCGCCATTTTGTGGCGGCGGCCATCTTGGACCGATTTTCATCAAACATAGCTAAGAACACTCCCGACTAATTCACCTTTCAAACAAAAAAAGCAAAATCAAAATCGGTTCATCCGTTCGGGAGCTACGATGCCACAGACAGACACACACACACACACACACACACACAGACACGTCAAACTTATAACACCCCGTCGTTTTTGCGTCGGGGGTTAAAAAACCGTTGGCGATGGAACTTTGACGCTCAAATTCACATTGTTACATTAAATTCTTATAAATGCTAAAATTATAAAAAGATACTTTGAATGTTTTACTTGTTTATTGCAGTTCTAGAATTCCTTTAAATTCCTTGAGTTTTTATGGATAAAATCGTAAAGAAAGCCTGATTTAAGCAATAAATGTCTTGATTCAACGTCCATTACACTCCAAATTAACGCAACTTTATCAAATAAACTAATATTATATAAAACTTCAATCTACAATGAATACGTTTCATTAGTTTTCGTTTCTCAATTTAATAAAACAAAATTGCAATAAATAAAGTTAACATGCTATATATTCTGCGTCATTTCGGCGCGCCCCTCATTCCCGCTGATTCCCGCGCAAGCGCTTGACGAGGTAAGACCTGTCGCCGAATTTTTGGCGCGCAATCGTCCGGAGATCGCTACTATTATCGACTCGTGTACGCCGATCGAAATAATTTGATTTGCGTTTACGATCCGTAATAGGACTCTTAAATTTTTATTTAAAAATTCAAAGACTAAGTTTTATTTTACTATTTCAATAACTCATTATTTAACCGTTTAAATTACCTAATACCAGCACAATGTACACCACAAAAATTCTAACCCATCACACAGAATCCCCGTGTGAACACATAAACAGAAAGAAAAATAACAAAGATAAGTCGCCATCAAAAAAGGGAGCCTTTTAACTCACGAAATATGTGGAATTTTAAGAGGCATTGAGATGTGGGGAACGAATCTCATTACGTACACAACCAGTATTTCCGAGCCGTTTGGTATGATATAAAATATGCATACCTACTTACTTACCTCTGGATCGAGGGGCTCGTGGTTAAGAACAGACGCACGGCTCGATCGTTCAAGATTAAGCTATGCTTGCCGAGCCTGGTCCGTATCGTCACCCCTCCCTGCCAAAAAAGCACGTTAAGCCGTGGATCCCGGCTGTCATTCGTGGATCTTTGGCAGTTGTTACAATCAGAAGCCTGAAAGTCTGACAACCAGTCTCACCAAAGGGTTTTGTGTTATTCAGTAACTGGGTTGTTGATGTCAGATTTACAGGTCCACGTAAAATACTGGTATTAAATAAGTACTTAGACTGGAAGCCGATCCCAACATAGTTGAGAAAAGGCTAGACAGATGATGACAGAAATAGTAATAGCCTTCCCATCTAGAGAAGCACAATCTCGTACCAATTTCTGCCTGAATTCTGATTGGAAGGTGTAAGAGAAATTTTAGCTTTGACCTTGTAGACAGCTGAAATATCTCTGCCTTACAGAGGTCGTAATAGGTACGGTGGTTGCCACTTATCAGCAGTTGGGTTATATGCTTGATTACCACCATCATCTGCCTAGCCTTTTCCTGACTATGTTGGGGTCGGCTTCCAGTCTAACCGGATGCAGCTGAATACCAGTATTTTACATGGAGCGACTGCCTATCTGACCTCCACAATCCAGTTACTGGGTAAAAAGATACACCTTGGTAAGACTGGTTGTCCGACTTTCGAGCTTCTGACTACCCATAACGACTGTCAAAGATCCACGAACCGCCGGAACCAACGGCCCAGCCGGGACCAACGGTTTAACGTGCTTTCCGAGGCACGGAGGGATCACGGTATGTAAAGATGGTCACCCATCCCTGTGGATGGGTGACCAACCCCGGCAAGCGTAGCTTAATCTGATCGATCGACCTGTGCGGCTGTTATTATTTAGCCACGGGCCCCTCGTGCTTGATTACCACCAAGCAACATAAAAAATTGAATCAGGCTAGCCAAATACGTACCTATAGATACAGTCATCTACACGTCAGAATCAACACTTAGTGCTTGGCCAGACTGGCAGCGCGTGGCGGATAGCAGCGTGGGTGCGGGAACGCGCGCGATCTGCCTGTCCGCAGTCGAGCGCGGCTGCGTTCTGCGTGTTGTCGTGTCCAGTGTTTGTCAAAATATAATATGGATGAAGAAGACTTATTTTTACTAAAAAACAAGCTTGAACTAGTTTGAGAACCCCGGTCCCCGAGCGGGCCGCCCGCGCACCCACTGCGGCCACTTGTGCGGACGAGCGGCGTGGAGCCGCCGTGAGTTGCCCGCGTCCTCCCCGCGCCGGGCAGCGCACACCGCTCACCGCGCCCGCATGCCCACTATGGACACTCAAATGAAGTTCTTATGTTTGAGTACGCCTCACGCCAAGCACTTAGACCTTGAGTTGGCCAAGGGTAATACAAAGATTCAATAGAATAACAGGCCAGCTTAAACTGGTTTCTTTACCACTGAGACATTCCGCCTACCGTACAATCGCGTGTTGATAACCCTTGAAATGGCTTACAGAAATTAATGTTTGTAAGCCATTTCAAGGGTTATCAACAAGCTTTGTAATAAAAATAGAGAACATAACATCTAAAGATACCATCCTGAGGGAATGTGTTCACATGTTTCGACCCATTTACCCCTGTTTACACCTTGTTTCATGCGATCATTACGACTCCATTATACTCTTCCAAGCTTCTACCTTTCTACGAGTAATGTCTTTTGATTATGTTACGACAAGTCTTTATGAGAATATTTCTTGCTATTGATATGGTTGAGGAAAAGATATGTAAAAGTATTTGTTTACAGCTTTTGCCGTCGGTTTCGCATTATCCCACGGAAACGTATTACCGGGATAAAAACTAGTTATCCTATGTGTTAATCCAGGTTATGATAAGCTATCTATGTGCCAAATTTCATCCAAATCTTATTAAAAGCATAAAGGCTCCTTCAAACAGGCGTGACACGCGAGAAAATCGCGCGCGACACAGAGGCACCGCAAGTCGCGCAACGAGCGGTGCCTTTGTGTCGCGCGCGATTATATCGCGTGTCGCGCCTGTTTGTAGGAGCCTTAATACTAATGATTGAAATACTATCGTGAAGTCATGCAATCCTAGTACTTTTTGTTAGAATACTGCTCAGAAAGTCGGGTCATATTTCTATCATGATTCGAATCGAATGACACGTAGCGCCGAAAGTTATTGCTCTTTTCCTCGGTAACAGCATTTTTAGGGTTCCGTGCCAAAATGGTAAAAACGGAACCCTCATGGTGAGACTAAGTCTGTCTGTCTGTCTGTCACAGCTGGATATCTCAAGAACTAAGAAATTTGGAATAGTTTTAGATGACGTTTGCCCAACTATTTTGCAATTACGAAAGAAATAAAAATTGATGTATATTTTTTGCAACAGGGACTGAAAAATTTTTTTTAGCCCGCATAGTTTTCGACTTTTGATGAAAGATGTAAAAAAAATACCCCCCCCCCCCCCCCTTATCTCCGAAGTTTGCAAAGAGAAAAATTATTGTATGTGATAGAAGTTTATGTAAAGATTACAGAAAAAATAAAACGAAGTCTCTAAATAGCACACTTTTTCAGAAATCATCAACAAAAGTTACATTAATTTCACTATCGATCAAGAGATGGCGCTAACATAAAACTGCAATATTCTACACCGCAGTGCACAGTGTTAAAAATCTCTTATGAATATAGGACTCGCCGATGAAAATTTAAAAACATATGATGGTACGGAAACCTCGGTGCGCGAGTCCGACTCGTTTCTGGATGAAAGGTACCCTATGTCCGTTACTATACCCCTGACAACGTATAATATGCAAAATTTCATGATGATAGGTTCAGTGGATTAAGCGTGTCGCCGGAGTCCGCTGTTGGGGGAGCGGTGAATGCTTATGCCAATCCCGCGCCCCCGGCCTTAGGCAGAGGTGGAACACCGCGGTGGTTTTAGCCGGTAAGAGTCCGGCATGCCCTTCTGTCACCCCCACGATGATGGTATAGAGGTGTGAGGAACAGGGTGTAAAATTCACTCGTACTCTATAGAAAAGGGAGGATCCTCCGACCAGACGGGTGTTGTGTCTGGTGGGCAACTGCCCGATGATTACTCTGCTTGCGAGATGCAGGATTTAGCGTGACGTCAGTATGACGCGTTGTTCGCATGTGGCGTTGTAAATACTGCTACAGTGGAAGTCAATGAGGATTTCAACAGCGCATCAAAAAAAAAGGCGTGAAAAGGTAACAAACAAACTTACTTTCGTTTAGTTACATATCGATTCCGGACTGCTATAGAGAATTTTCTGATGGAAAACCCAATATAACTTGGCCGGCCCAGGAATCGAACTCATAATCCCACGTTCCAGTCGCACCTGCACCACTACACTAACGAGGCATTGTTTTATTTATAATTGTTTATAAATATTGTTGTTGAATTGTTTTCTAGAGATACTTTTCATTATTTTGAAAAGAGGGGCCCGTGGCTATATAATAACAGCTGCACAGGTCGATTTATTTATTTATCTTCAAGCACACTTCATTCTCACTTCTTTATTTCACTTCAAGCACATAAATGTACAGAGGCGGACTTAATGCCATAGGCATTTTCTACCAGTCAACCTTTGGGTGATGCAGAGACAAACAGTGGTAGGTGCAATAATGAACTTTGAGGAATAAATATTTGCAATATAAAAATACATATAAGCCCAAAACTGAATATAATATATACCTAATTACATATAAATATAAGCACAAATAAATATACATAAATACATACATATACTGACTAAAGAGAAATAAGACATACAATGAGAAAATATTACCGTTGTGATGAAACTGCCAGCTTCTTGCGAATGTGCTCGCGAACCTTAACTTTAAAGGATAATCGGTTGGTTGCCATCCTGATTTCCTGGGGGAGCGCATTCCACAGAGAGATAGACTGAACGAAGAAGGAAGAGTGAATGAAGTCTGTGCGATGAGTGGGACATTGGAGAAGACGATTGTGTGATGAACGTAGATTTCTATTGTGATTGGCGCAAATGTACTGAAAGTGGGGGGCTAAATAACCAGGGGAAGACGGAGAATCAAGAAATGAGAAGAAGGTGGTCAGCGCCCTTAGTTCTCTGCGCTGGCGATGGGCAACCACTTTAGAAGCGACCGATGCGCAGAGACATGATCTTAATTACGCAGATTGAAAACGAATCGAATGCAGTTATTGAGAAGACGGTCAAGTTTGTTGAGGGGATCTGCATTCTGGTCGTAGTAGCACACATCACCATAATCGATGATAGGGAAAATAAGGGACTGTACAAGCATTGTCTTCATACTTGATGGTAATAAATTTTTCAAACGGTACAGAGGCCGCAGCGTTCCAGTAACCTTCTGGCTCACCCTAGCGACTTGAGTCCGCCAGTTCAAGGTACGATCAATGTGCAAGCCTAGGTATAAATCAGGTTAAACTACGCTTGCCACGGTCGGTCTGTGGATGGGTGACTATCTTTTCATAACGAGACCCCTCCGTGCCTCAGACCGTTGGTCCCGGCTGTCATTCGTGGATCTTTGACAGTCGTTACGGGTAGTCAAAAGCCCGAAAGTCTGACAACCAGTCTTACCAAAGGGTATCGTATTACCCAGTTACTGGTTTGTGGAGGTCAGATAGGCAGTGGCTCCATGTAAAGTACTGGTATTCAGCTGCATCCGGTTAGACTGGAAGCCGACCCCAACATAGTTGGGAAAAGGCTAGGCAGTTGATGACTCTTCATTATTTTGAAAATTGTACTATGAAATACACCTGTTAGTTTTTTCAGAATACCTAAATATCCAAAAGTTCTGTTCATGAAATGCGCTCGTTTTCGTTCTATTTCACTAAATAAATAAATACATAATAAATAAAAGTATTATGAGGCTGATTTTTCAATCATTTGATGACTTTATTCGAGCAATAATATTGAAATTTGGACAGTTATTTCATAAAAAAACTGTTAAACGTCAATTTTTTTCCTCGAATCACACTAATATTATAAAGGCGAAAGTTTGTGAGTGTGTGTGTGTGTTTATATGTTTGTTACTTCTTCACGCTCAAACAGCTGGAGCAACTTTGATAAAATTTTGTATGGAGGTAGCTGACACCCAGGATTAACATATAGGCTTTTTATCCCGATATTCGCACGGCATTGACATTTACGCGGGTGAAACCGTGGGGCGCAGCTAGTCAAAGTTAAAATCAGCCCTAAATAGCATGCATATTAGCAACTAGTTAAACCTTAGTTCAATGTGTAGGTACTTAGTTATTATGAAGCTAAGGTAATTTACGAAGTCGCTCCTTTCATGTAGGACAAAAAACTCGGTACCCTACGTTTAAATATTTTCTTAAAACAAACATGTTTTTACAAAATGTGTATGCAATATACTCGTTTACAACTCATAATATTTACAACATAATTTTGTTCCACAACATGAGATATACAAACACGAAAATATAAAATATTTTGTACCTACCCAAACAGTTATTACTAACTCAGTTTTAATCCCTTCATTTACACAGTCGTAGTAACTTTACTGTCTTATTTTATACTTGTAATGTGTATTTGTGTTATTAAGGATCTTGTTGACTGCCACGTTGGTTTCGTGGTCGCAAGCGCGACTGCTGAGTGGGGGTCCTGAATTCTATTCCAGGGTCGATCAAAATGTCACTGGGTTTTTCCATTAGAAATTTTCTATTAACAACCCGGAGTTTGGAAACTGTCAAATTTTCCCAATCAACTTTGAACCTAATGCTTTAGCGATAATGTTGACGTTTGACGTTGACGTTTTAATTTTGACAGATTGCAGTAGCTTGATGTGCTGCTGTCTGTACATCAATTTTAAAGGCTATGACAATTGTATTGACATCATGCATTTGCAATGGACTAAAATCAAAATAAAATGGAAATAAAACATTTCCTTCCTCTTAAAATACCACTATAGCAACAAAGACATACAAAGAAACAGGAATCCCATCACAAAAACAACCCTTCCCACCTCCCATTGAACGGTCCATTTCAACAAAATGGCTACAATATATAACTCAAATTAAATTAACTAGCGAAACTCCGAAGATGTATAGATATCGAAATCTAAACATCAGCATCTGCCTGCCTTTTCTCTACAATGTTGGGGTCGGTTTCCAGTCTAATCGGATGCAGCTGAATACCAGTATTTTACATGGAGCGACTGCCTATCTGACCTCCACAACCCTGTTACTGGGTAATACGATACATTCTACATTCCCTACATTTATGTTCGTCGTCAAAATGTAGGGAACAGCTGATTTTTTTTCGCGATATCAGGTTTGTTATTATATCGATACGTCTTCCACCAGGTCATCGGAGTATTGCTAGCTAATTTAATTTGACCCTATAAAGCACTCTAGAATTTCTAAGACTTCACTTACTAACATCACTCTTGTTGAAAAATACAACTAAAAAGATCCAACCCTGTATCACCTTACAAAAGGCATCCTCACTAGAATCGTCAACCTCCCTTTTTCAAAATAGGCATATACCTAATAAGGGTCACTCGGACCCAAGGATCTGTCACAATCAAAGGCCCACTTGGGGTTTAAAAGGGTACATATGGGGAAAAAGCAACACTTACGTAAAACGGTATGAAAATTTTCTCATAATGTTCTCCGGCCTCTTTTTGTGGAATGTTGGGTGTGAATGTTCCGTAGTCAGTGTGTTACATGCTTTAATGGAAGGGGCATCGTTTACAGACTATTTCTTTGGGTGAAATTGGGGGCTCGTTGAGTGGTCTTTTGGACGTCGTTAGACCTTTGCAATTGAGTTTGGTTTGTCCAAAAAATACGCTTATTTGTAGTGGCAATAATAATAATAATAAGTTTATTCAATAATTGTTTACAATGATACACATAATTATTATCTTAGAGGCTATAATTTCTTGTGACAAATGAATTAGACATCTGTAGCCGAACTAGGCGAAAGCCTGTATTTCGGCTATCAGCGCCCAAACCCTCAAATAGTAAACACTTAAAAATAGCCATCAAGTAGAGATGTTAACATTTTATAGATTAAAAAATTTATATAGGTATTGAAAAAGCGATAATAATAACATAATAATTTGATACAATAATATAATATGACCATTAAAGGCAATATTATTTTTAGAACTTGCCAAAAATAATAATCAAAAAATAAATTAAATTAAATTAATAAAAAATAAATTAAATTAAAATCCAAAATAAATCTTAAATAAAAACTGAACAGTGTATGTGTCCTCTCTTTGTGTGATATGATTATGTGTGTGTATGAATGTAAGAGGGTGTGTGTTTGTGGTAAGCAGTAAATCACTGTGGTATATGTAGTATCAATTCAGTCTCTTCGTAAGTAAGTTTTTGTAAATATTTTGTTACCTTTTCTTTACATTGTGTTTTCGTTAAGGGGTAAATATTTATTGCTCTGTTTATATTATTATAGATGTAAGGTAAGGCAATAGAAATGTAGCGGTATCTACAACGCCACATGCGAACAACTCGTCATACTGACGTCATGCAGAATTCTGCGTCGCGCAAGCAGAGTTTACCGTGCATGCGACATGAATCATTGGGCTGTTGCCCGCCAGACACATCACCCGTCTGCTCGGAGGATCCTCCCTTTTCTATAGAGTATGAGTGAACTTTACTCCCTGTTCCTCATACCTCTAAAAATAACTGCGGAATGGTTCGTGGTTAAATGATAACAGCCGCACTGGTCGATCCAAAGACTATATTCTTTGGGTCGATCGAAGGGACAGCGCCCAAAATAATAAGAAATACAGATTTATTCTTAACAATAAAACAAAAATCTAGCTTCTAACATTTGCTAGTGGAACAGAGATTAGCATGGCAGGCCTGCCACGCGCAGATCGCCAATTGCCACGCAAAAAACAACCTTAATCTTAATGAAATAGAGTGTTTATTTGTGTTTGCTCATTTTCTCATTTAGAAGGAACCACACACACACCCACGGATACACACACCGATACATTGAGATATATTTTCTTTTTAGAATTCGGTTGGGACGCTACGCTATCGGTTAGTGAATGGGTTACCATTTATCGAGACCCCTCCGTGCCTTGGAAAGGGTCTCGGCTGTCATTCATAGATCTTTGACAGTCGTTACGGGACAGTCAGAAGCCCAAAAGTCAGACAATCAGTCTTACCAAAGGATATCGTGTTACCTAATAGTAACTGGGTTGTGGAGGTCAGATAGGCAGTCACTCCATGTAAAAACAAAAAAAAAAAAATGTAAAATACTGGTATTCAGCTGTATCCGATTGGTCAGAAAGTGGACCCCAACATAGCTCGGAAAAGGCTCGCCAGACTGAATAGATATAACTAATATTCCAAGTTTATGGTACAATATTTGTTATGTTATGTTTTTGAAGTGAAAACTCCTTTAAGCGCGGTGGGGCATTTTTTAGATGGGAAAAAACCATTGAACTCGCGCCACTGTTACCGTAATCGACACCGCGCGTGTTTTTTTTATAAGACGATTTAAAAAATACCCGCTTCGGATGTGTTCGGCTGTCCTCGGGACGTAGGTAGGTACTCGGTTTTAATGTATATCCGATATGTCAGTGGGTGATGGCAAAGTATTCTGTTTGTGTTTTGTTTTCACTTCTGTCGGTACTCCCGGAATGCCACTAAATTTTTTTTTAATACACTTAAATGTGGGGTACATTTAAATGTATTTTTTTTAAATAGTTTTTTAATACATTTAAATGTACCCCTTGCCCTTACCCCTTATTTCCCGTGGGTGTCGTAAAAGGCGACTAAGGATCGTACCGGAGAATGGGCAGCAGCGTTCTCTATGTATTTCACCATCATACCATACTGCGATCGCCAACCCGCCTGCCAAGCGTGGCGATTATGGCAAACCCTCCCAAAATTGGGGGAGACCTATGTCCAGCAGTGGACGTCTATCGGCTGAAACGACGAAATGTAGGTATGCATGTAAAATATTTTGTAAAACAAGCACCTACACAAACCATGACCAACAACACCTTTTCTTTCACAGAACTTCATACAACTCCAGTAACAAAAAAAAATCTACTCTATTTGAAACCGCACGAAGAAACAGCACAAAATATTGTAAACGTGAATTGAAACAGAATTCTTGCCAATAAGATAGCAATCCAATCAACTAGACGAAACGAAAACCATAAAATACCAATGAGAAAAATTCAAGAAAATATTCAAAAATACTTTTGTACGCAGCCACTGGTATTCAGCTGCATCCGGTAAGACTGGAAGCCGACCCTTTATTGAATACTAGCTTCTGCCCGCGACTTCGTTCGCGTGAAATTTCTTGTTCCCTTGACCCATCCTCATAGCCTGCCCGCGCTATTACTTCATTTTTGCTTAGCGTTCTCTCTGTCAGGGTCATCGTCATCATCATCATCATTTCAGCCGAAAGACGTCCTCTGCTGGACATAGGCCTGCCCCAAGCACCTCCACTTCGACCGGTTCTGTGCTTCTCGCATCAAACCTGCGGTTCCTGCGGCCTTCACAAGGTCGTCGGACCACCTTGTGGGAGGTCTTCCAACGCCAAGGGTCATAACCTGATGTTAAATAGCCTATAGCCTTCCTCAAGAATTGGGCTATCAAATACAAAAAGATTTTTTCAAATCCTACTGGTAGTTCCAGAGATTACCCCCTACATACAAACTTACAAACTAATATTAGTATAGATAACGTAACATAGCATCACGCAATGTATCCCTGAAGGGGGGGAACATAATTAGTCTATCAGCCCACTGCTGGGACACAAGCCTCCTTTCTTCGAAAATAAGTGGGCGTAATACACCACGCGGGCCCAGTGCGGGTTGGTAGATGTCACATGTCTTCGTTTTTAGGGTTCCGTACCCAAAGGGTAAAAACGGGCCCCTATTACTAAGGCTCCACACTTACAAAACCTCTAATATTTATAAGATATAATAACTGAACCTATAATTTTATTTGATATAATGATCAGTTAATATAATAAACGATTGATATAATTTTAAAGTAACTAATTTCTATAAGCGTAGCAGACAATTAATATATAATCGTTTGATATACCACTCAAAAGACATAAAACCTATTTAGTCTAAGGGTAGTAATAAAAGCTCCGACAAAAAAACAAGAATTGTCCTTACTTATAATATTAAATCTACTGCCTAAAACACTAAGTTTCCGACTACTTTTGTCCGAATAAAAATGACGAAACGACCGAATGAGATACTGGAATCTTCGAAAAATAAACATGACTGTTTATTGCTAGTACGATAGTACTTTTCTACCAGCTTAAATTACTTTTGCAGCGATTCGTTTCCGTCACTAACTTTTGTAACACAACACAACATATTGACTTTTTTTTTTTTTTTGCGGATGGGAAATCATCAAATGACTCCTCCCGCTCTGGGTGGAGCGGAAGGGAGTGTCAGACTCTTACTGACTAAAACCCACCCGTGTTCCATCCTTTGCCCTTTATGCTCCAGCGGTAACCCTTTCGGACAATCCCGCTGACCCGGCAGGCTTCGGCCCTAAGGGGCCCCTCCTCCATGCTGACATCTCTTTAAGGCGCGCGTGGAACACGTACGCGCCGTCCGGCACGGGCCTGGTACGGATCGGACGGTGAGCTACCCATTACTCTCCGCCCGCAGGCCCGCGCCTACGGTGGCCGGGAGTCGTCACGCGGCTCCCGACACCCGGAGCGTCTCCCGCGGCGGCTGGAGCGGCTGGCGGCTGGCGCGGAGGCTCTCTCCCTAAGCCGTCCCGCCACCTCCTACCATAACATATTGACTTGTTAAGACCATATTTTAATCCACGAAGCCGTGAAGGCCTTCTAACCTAGCCTATCCGAGTCGGAATCATATACTTTAAACGATATACCTAATGATTTTCGATTAAATAAGTTTTTGAGTATTTAAATATTGTATGTAAAGAAATTATATCAACAGTTGGTTGTGAAAGTTATTGAAAATACCAAATAACTTTATATGATATTGGACGCACCCCCTTGAAGCAGTGAAAAAATCAAACATCTAAGTCAACGCCTTCAAAAGTTACGGGCGTTTATGTTCCGAAATCAAATCCTATAGAGGACTTCTCGTTGACCTAGAATCATGAAATTTGGCAAGAAGCAATGTCATATACTTAGCACAAGTAAAGGAAAAAATCCTAAAACCGTAAATTTGTAGCTATCGTTATCGTTACCAGCATTTCAGCCGAAAGACGTCCACTGCTGAACATAAGCCGACCAAGCATCTCCACTTCGACTGGTTCTGTGCTTCCCACATTCAGCAGATTCCTGCGGTCTTCACAAGGTTATCGGTCCCAAAACACGATAAAACAAAAAAACTGGTTTGCTCAACTCATCCTCAAGTAAATAACAAGTAACCTAACTTCATTTAACATTAGTGCCCATGGAGTTTCTTGCCCGACGCGCTTACGCTTTGGAATGGGCAACTAGCTTCATATTTTCTGACTGACCGACTTCTTGGCAACTCAAAAGTGCCTGTAATTGAATTATATGCTTTGAGTTTGAATTACCAGCGGTCGTTGACCACAAAAAAAAATTCAATATTTTTATTACTTTTGTAGGGCCCGTGGCTAAATAATAACAGCCGCACAGGTCGATCGATCAGGTTAAGCTACGCTTGCCGCGGTTGGTCTGTGGATGGGTGACCATCTTTACATACCGAGACCCCTCCGTGCCTCGGAAAGCACGTTAAGCCGTTGGTCCCGGCTGTCATTCGTGGATCTTTGACAGTCGTTACGGGTAGTCAGAAGCCCGAAAGTCTGACAACCAGTCTTACCAAGGGGTATCATTTTACCCAATAGCTGGGTTGTGGAGGTCAGATAGGCAGTCGCTCCATGTAAAATACTGGTATTCAGCTGCATCCGGTTAGACTGGAAGCCGACCCCAACATATTTTGGAAAAGGCTAGGCAGATGATGATGATGATATTACTTTTGTAGAGTTTTGCTAACTAATTTTATTAGACTCTGTATAGACACGCTTTACGTGCGAACAATCGCGATTGGCATTTGTTTAATCGCCGTACGTCCGTGTGTGTCCAATGGATGTGTGCGCCTGTTTTCGCCCGTGGCACGGAGTTGACTTACTGTACCAATCTATGCTGTGGCTAGACCTAGTTTTTACGAGGTAACCTAAAGTTTGTTTCTTAATCCCAGAGACTAATCTGACAGGTGTAATGTCAAGCTTCTATACTAAAAAACCCAAACACAAAAGACTTAAGGCCAAAGCGCCAGGGTCGCCCGCTAAATTGAATTTTTTTTTCGTTTTTTGCAATTTGCTGGTCAGTATTAAGTTGTACGTTGATTAAAATATGATTTGCGACCGTAACAAATATGTATTTACAGAATTATAATCATTAAAGTCATCAACGTAACTCCCTAAGACCAGGTAATCCCATTGAATGACTATTTCATGAAATCTTTACATTTGACAATTATACTAACTTAACAAGTTGTAATACTGTCCTAATGATTATAATTCTGTAAATACATACCTACTTGTTACGACCGCGAATCATATTTTAATCAACGTACAACTTAATACTGACCAGCAAATTGCAAAAAACGTAAGAAAATTTGAATTTCGCGGGCTACCTTAGCGCTTCCCCCTTAAATGTCAGATTAGTCTCTGGGATAAAAAAACTAAAGATAGACTGCTTGTGAAACCTTTTTTTTTGGGTGGGATATCATCAAATGACCCCTCCCGCTCTGGATGGAGCTGAAGGGAGTGTCAGACTCTTACTGACTAAAACCCCACCCGTGTTGCTTCCTTAGCCCTTTATGTTCCGGGAAATAGCGCTTCCCCCTTAAATATCAGATTAGTCTCTGGGATAAAAAAGCGAAAGATAGACTGCTTGTGAAGGCTTAGATAAATTATTAGAATTATAAGGGTGTGACGGGAGATCGGAATACATATTAGTATTTATGTATTTGTCATAACTTTTCTTGGATTTTTGACATTTAGTAGGAATGGCTTTCAGTTTGATAGTTCAACAACACTCATTTCTTTATCTACATTGTTGAGCAGACAAAGCTTTCGAACGTATGAAGCAATGGATAGCGATATCCTTCGGAATGATTCAGATTGTGATCGATAGTGTGTTACGACCCGTGGCTAAATAATAACTACCGCACAGGTCGATCGATCAGGTTAAGCTACGCTTGCCGCGGTTGGTCTGTGGATGGGTGACTATCTTTACATACCGAGACCCCTCCGTGCCTCGGAAAGCACGTTAAGAAGTTGGTCCCGGCTATCATTTGTGGGTCTTTGACAGTTGTTACAAGCCCGAAAGTCTGACAACCAGCCAAGGGATATCGAATTACCCAGTAACTGGGTTGTGGAGGTCAGATAGGCAGTCGCTCCATGTAAAATACTGGTATTCAGTTGCATTCGGTTAGACTGGAAGCCGACCCCAACATAGTTGGGAAAAGGCTAGGCAGATGATGAATGTGTTACGCAGTTAGGGTGATCACAAAGCAAGACTAAACCCTGAATGGAAGTTAGTAAAATGGTTTTAGTCATTGTAGTTGTTCCTCGAAATTTCTAGTAATTCTGTTAATTCAGTCAACTTAGATTTGCTTTTGCAAAGGGTTGAAAATATGGAAGTGAGGCTTTCACATCGCCATACCAATTTGATTCTTGCCGTTTCAAGACGGTTCTTTCATCCGAATAATAATATACTAATAATAATAATAATAGGACTAGATGACATGCTAAGATAATATTATCTTAGCATGTCATCTAGTCCTAGTTGAACAATAAATCTTATTATTATTATTGTATTATATAATACAATAATAATAACACTAATACTACAGTAATAATGTCAAAATGAAACTCATTGCTACTGAAAGTCTGTTAGGCAATGTCTGGTATAGTTATATAGTCCACCTGATGAAGCTCACCGCTACTAAAACACAAAATGTTGATGAGATCAAATACTTTACTCATAAAATCACACTTCCTTCTACAAAGTATCGACATCTCAACATTTCCTCACAAAACTCTCGTAACATTACCCTACATAGTCGGAGCCAACTCTACAAAGTAACCCACGTCGAAGTAACCCTAAATTAATACTACACATCACTATGCTTTTACCCTAATCTATGGTGTATTAGTAAAAAAGGATTCCCAAGTACAGCGTGTACCAAATATACACACATTTGTGTAATAAATTGGCATAGGGTTGGGAAAAGTTGGTAAATAAATGTCGATGTTTTTGGGGGATATTTTTTACGGCTCTACAAAAGGGGATTGTAGATTTTTTTTTCAAAATGGCGGCCACGCACGAAAGCTATAGATCGATAGCTGACATCAATACGGACAGAAAACATACTGGGACCAAACCCCGTAAGGCGTCACGATTGCGTGATATTAACGTTCAAAGGTGATCACGTGACATGCATAGTTTTTTTTAACTGGCGTAGATCTTGTTGCATAGATGTTTAATTACTTTAAACGTTCAGAGTGATTATTCCAAACAGGCACTTTTGAATTGTTAAGAAGGCGGTCAGTCAGAAATATGCGAAGTAGATAGATACCTTTGGAGAAGAATGGGCAAGAAACTTCTCTTTTAAATCATCATCATCATTTCAGCCGAAAGACGTCCACTGCTGGACACAGGCCTACCCCAAAAGGGGGGGTTTGCCATAATCGCCACGCTTGGCAGGCGGGTTGGCGATCGCAGTATGGTATGGTGGTGGAATGCATAGAGAACGCTGCTGCCCATCCTCCGGTACGCCCCTTAGTCGCCTTTTAAGACACCCACGGGAAGTATGGGGTGGTGCTATTCTTTAAGTCCGGCACCACACAGACTCTTCTTCTCTTTTAAATGCTATTATATAATTTTCTAAGTTTTATTTCCGTTAGCAAAAAGGAGTTTATAATGTTAGAAGTTTCCAAATCCAGAAAGGTTTGTCAAATAACCCCTCGTTAATGCTTGAGTAAGAGTAATAATTATTAAGAATGATTGCTCTACCTATATTTTTGGACAGTATTTTTGTTGATTTTCGTTATTTTTTCTGATTTTTGTACCTTATAAGGAAAAACGGAACCCTTATAAGATCACTTCGTAGTCCATCTGTCTGTCCGTTTGTCAAGACACTTTTTCTCAGGAACGCGTGAAGTTATCAACTTGAAATTAATATCAAATACTCAGGGCTGCAATTCCTTGAAGTAATGAAAAAATCAAACTTCTAATTCAACGCAATGAAAAGATACGGGCGTTTATGTTCCGTTTATGCCGCATAATTTGAAACTCGCAAGGGAATCATAACATAAAGGTACTTCCCGTTGACTCAGAATCATGAAAATTGGCAAAAAGCAATGTCATGTAGCACAAGTAAAGGAAAAAATCCGAAAACCGTAAATTTGTAGATACATTTTTTTAAAACCGTGCTAAACTACATATTTACATACCTACAAAATACAGAACCCTCGCCCCCGGTGCGCGAGACCGACTCTATTTGACCGGTTTTCATACTACCATAGGACGATAAAAAGACGTTATATTATGTCATAAGGTACTTACGAGTTTGTTACCAAAAACCTGCTGACTTTATAAACTTAATAACACTATTGAATACATACCTTGGTTCTAAAGTGCAATAGTATTGCAGCGGTATCTACAACACCACATAAGAACAACGTGTCATACTGACGTCACGAAAAATACTGCATCTCGCAAGCAGAGTTTACCGCGCAACTATCATAGATACAACGGCAGTTCCTAATACCTCTATAGTATCAAAAGCAAAAAGCAGTCACATTTTATAGTTTTCAGAATAAACTATCACCAAAACCACAGTTGCACTACTTATGTAAGTCCTACACGACCAACAGCAAGTTAATTGCCTAACACACTAACGGTACGAACGGCTTTCATTTTTACAATTCATTGCGTTCTTTACGTTGTTGAGCAGATTTTTTTTCGAAGATATGCAGAAATGGATTAGCAATATCTTTTAAAATGATTCTGATTGGGATTGATAGTGTATTACACAGTTAGGCGGCTAGAAACTGTTTTAAAACAAAATAATTTCTCACAAATCATACTTTTGGCACAAAAATATTGACTTGACTGACACAATCAAACTATAAAACTTCTAGATTTTAAAAGAAACACAGCACTTTAAAATTAGTTTCCATGAATCGCTCAATCCACAATATTATTTCGATTTATGGCTGTTGTGTCATAAACTTTTCCAATATAACATATTGGTGACTTTTACTGTATACTAAACTCCAGTCCTGTAGTGTCGATCCTAGCACTTCGGTTTATAGTACTTTAGGTCTTAAGATCTGAAGTATACGCTGCTACCTTTACGGGGTGGATGGTAGATGTAATCCATCATCATACCTACAGTCTGTTTCCAGGAATTTTATTTAAGTACCTCTGAGTTTGCATCACCAGAATAAAAGTAATCTTTATTGCTCTTGCTAAAAAGTTGCTTAAACCGAGAAGGAAAACATCGTGAGGAAACCGGCATGTCTTAGAACCAAAAATTCGAAGACATGTGACGTCCACCAACCTGCACTGGGCCCGCGTAGTGGATTACGGCCCACTCCCTCTCACATAGAGGAGGCCTGTGTCCCAGCAGTGGGAACATTATAGGCTTATTATGACTATTATTATGATAAAGTTGCTGTCATTGACAAGTTTGTCAAATCCACAGAGATTTTAGGTTTAACTTAGAAAGGACTGTATAAAATTGCTAGGAATGACGCAGTTTATAAATAGAAATAGGCAATCAAATTAGAATTTATTCTGGCGGTTTGTTTTGGAAGCCATTTTATATTTTAATTTAGTGGTACTGTGGTGGTACCTGTGGTAAGAAGTTTCCAAACCACTGTGCATTGTTGTTGTTGTTGTTGTTGAAACAAGTACTAAAAGAAAACACACTAAAAGAACATCCTTAGTGACCAAAATAATTTTAGCTGTTAAATTAGGTTACTGATTACTGAATATTATACGTGATTACTATTATTGATTAGTATTATAAATCATCATAGTATGTTTTATGTAACTCTATGAAGATGTCTGCAAAAAAACAATTAAAAATAATATCGATAACTTCCTACTAAACATCGAAACTTGTCCCAGCACTACTCAAAGTACCGAGTAATAAAAATGTTCGAGTTTGGGAGGGAGACGTATGAGCATAATTTTTACATGGACGTCGTCTGATAATATCGCTCGTACATTGTGACGTACGGGTACAGTGAAAGAATGAAAGTAACTTTTCTTTCTTTTATAGTTCTGTGGAGTTTGGCTATTTCATTTAGCACTGTTACTAATTTGGTAACCAAAGAATAACTTATTGGTTTGCGAATGACCTACTATGATGCTTTAAGTGTTTACCTCGCTTAACAGCTCAGCTATTGTAGCGACATCTACCTCGCCACATACGAACTATGCATCCACTGACGTCACGCAAAATCCTGCATCGCGAAAGCAGAGATTACCACACGACTAGCGTTATCATTTCAGCCGAAAGACGTCCACTGCTGGACATAGGCCTCCCCAAGCACCTCCACTTCGACCGGTTCTCGCATGCAACGGGTTCCTGCGGCCTTCACAAGGTCGTCGGTCCACCTTGTGGGAGGCCTTCCAACGCTACGCCTTCCGGTACGCGGTCGCCACTCCAGAACCTTTCGGCCCCATCGGCCATCTGTTCTGCGAACAATGTGCCCTGCCTACTGCCACTTATGTTTGGCAATTCTTCCGGCTATGTCGGTTACCTTGGTTCTCCTGCGGATCTCCTCATTCCTGATTCGATCACGCAGGGAAACTCCAAGCATAGCCCTCTCCATTTCCCTTTGGGTGACATTGTGAGCGACCACGTGTCAGTGCCATAAGTCATCACTGGCAACACGCACCGGTCAAAGACTTTCGTCTCGAGACACTGCGGTATATGGGAGAAGATATTGCGTAGATTCCCGAACGCTGCCCAGCCGAGTCGGATTTGTCGATTGACCTCTTTACACTCGTAGTTAGACCTACCCTAACTGGACAGTTTGGCCTAGGTAAACATACTCGTCCACGACTTCGAGTGTAGCGTCTCCGATCATTATCAGCGTCACGACTAGCGTAGACCGGTTTAAATTAAATTAGCTAACGAAACTCCGCAAACGCGATACATATCGATATCTAAACATGATAGATTAAAAACTGGCCAAGTGCGAGTTGGACTCGCACACGAAGGGTTTAAATATTTTTTTTTTAAATAAATTTTTATTCAAGTATAAAGTAAACTAAAAATAGGATTTACATTAATTACAATCGAGGAAAATTAAATTCTAACTGTAATATAGACCTGCCTGATCTAGGTTTATGAAAAACCTGTGTTTCAGGCAAAAACGCCGAAAAAACATGTTTGTTGTATGGGAGCACCCCTTAAATATTTATATTATTTTAATTTTATTATTTATTATTTATTATCTATACATATAATAAAACAGTAACGAAAGAAAAACTGTACATTGTGAATTTTCGAGAAAAAATAAGTGGCTTTTGTTAGAAAAACGTAACTGATGACAAAAAGTGACTTTTTAGAATTTTTGTCTGTTTGTCTGTTTGTCTGTTTGTCTGTGTGTATGGTACGGCTTCACGCCAAAACTACTGGATAGATTGAATTGAAATTCAGCAAAAATGTTCTTAGTAAACCAAGGAAGGCTTTAGGCTACATATTATCACGCCATATGTTATGGGAGGTAAGCAATATTGATTTTAAAATGTGTTTGTTCGTAATTGAATGCACAAAATAATTGAATGCACAAAATGACATGTTTATTTATTTATTTAGTTAAAAATAAAACTTTAACTCTGGGAACATGATAATCACGCTATTTTTATAAAGGAGCGGGGCAGTAATATTATAAATTGCAAGGGAACAGCTATTTCAACAATATGTCAACGGGGAATTCAGCGGTAAGGTCAGGCGACCGTTTACCGCACTAAATGGTGCGAGTTCAAATCCCACTATATATTTTTTTTAAATCGTAAAATTCTTTTTTTTTTAGATTTTGCATTTTTTATGTGCATTAGGAACGATACTGTTATGAAATAAGAGAACTTCACATGTCCTATCTAATCGTATGGAGAGTTTCACACCAATATTACTAAACAGATTGATTGGCGGTACAACAAGCTACACTATCATGAATTCAAGTCAAACTTTTGGTTCTAAGCTATATCTTACCAAGCACATTTGTTGTAGGTAAATCCTTGCTTCCCGTGGGTGTCGTAAAAGGCGACTAAGGGTCTTACCGGAGAATGGGCAGCAGCGTTCTCTATTTATTCCACCATCATACCATACTGCGATAGCCAACCCGCCTGCCAAGCGTGGCGATTATGGCAAACCCCCCCCCCCCCCAAAATTGGGGGAGGCCTATGTCCAGCAGTGGACGTCTATCGGACGAAACGACGAAATCCTTGCTGCTGTTACCATTTTTTTTTAATGCTAAACTAATGTAGTTGTCAGTTAAATTAACGACAATTCAGTTTTATTCATAACTAGCTGACCCGGCAAACGTTGTTTTGCCATATAAATTATTTCTAGCTGCCCGGCGCTCGCGTGGTGTCCTACTCCTTACCCTACCCTACCCCTACCCTACTTCTACCCTACTCCTACACTACTCCTACACTACTCCTACCCTACTCCTACCCTACTCCTACCCTACTCCTACCCTACTCCTAAACTACTCCTACCCTACGCCTGCCTACCCTACTCCTACACTACTCCTACCCTACTTCTACCCTACTCCTACACTACTCCTACCCTACTCCTACCCTACTTCTACTCTACTTCCATGGATATATTAAATTTTTCTCTATGTAAGAACCATCCTCGTACGTCAGGGAATATTCAAAAAAAAGAATTAGCGAAATCGGTTCAGTTGTTCTCGAGATTTGCGCTTAGCAACACATTCAGCGATTCATTTTTATATTATAGAAGATTTGATTAATTTGGGTAAATAATATGTAGTTTTCGTTTTCTAACTAGATGGCGTTGGCGTCGAGTTAGATCGCGCTATGGTTTTGTTCCCAAAATGTGATGTTATAGGTGCCGATGTGCCGCTCTCATCCTATAGAAACGGGGGTTACCTTTGTTGTCTGTGTTGGTTGATGTGTTTAATTTTCCTGTTGGCCTTCACAGAGTACTTTTTGATAGACTGAAATTGGCCTTTTTCAGACTCTGTGAAGGGGACAACTTTGCTAGATCACTCACCTATGATGAGATGACGTCGTACTACACGTACGATAAGCAAAGAGGTGTATTTAATCGACGTCGATGCGGACACGCCGTAAACGGGTTTCCGGGAATTTTTAAGGACACCGCATTGGGACGGGTTTACACTGTGCACCCAAATAATGGCGAGTGCTATTATTTGCGAATGTTACTGCACACAGTGCACGGCCCAACATCATTTGCGTTTCTAAGGACAGTCGATGACATTGAGTATCCCACATACCGCGCTGCTTGCGTAGCACGCCACCTTCTCGACGGTGATCAGCACTGGGACAACGCACTTGAGGAAGCCAGCATAAGTAACAATCTCAGTCGTTTGCGACATCTTTTTGTCGTCATGTTGGTGTTTTGCGGTATTGCAAATCCGCTTCTGTTGTGGGAAAAATATCGGCATCTTCTGTCGAAGACTTCCTAAGAGGTCTGAGACGCACTACTGAAGATAATACTGAGGCAACTGATGAGCGCGTTCTAAACAGTTGCCTTAGTTCACTTCAAGAATAGAATAGAATATAATAGTATAGAATACTCTTTATTATGTACACCATATTAATTACAGACATAAGGTATAGAAACTGTACAAAGGGTGACACAATGGGCGGTCTTATCGCTAAAAGCGATCTTTTAAAGACAACCTTTGGATGGATTAAAAAGGGGAAGGACAGACAAATACTGCAGGTAGTCTGTGTCTGTGTCAAGATATGGTCATTTCAATCTGCGGCAGTTCTCTGGTGCATTATGGGCTACCGACTCCACAACATCTGGATGTACAAGAGCTTGGAAACAGAGAGTACAACTCTGAAATAAATTATGATCCAAGAGCTATGAGTACCGTCGTCAATGACCATCATGTCTCTAAGTTTACCTTAGAGCAAAAGCAAATTTTCGACACCATCCTTGACTCGGCTCGGCCAAGGTAAAATGTTTTTCTTGGATGCTCCTGGTGGAACAGGGAGAATATTTGTAACCGCTGGCATTCTCGCAGAGGTCTGGAGGCAAGACAAGATTGCCATTGCAGTAGAATCGTCAGGAATCGCCGCAACACTGCTTCCTGGTGGCAAAACAGCGCACGCAATGTTTAAGATTCCCATAGATTTAGAGAGTAATGAAACACCTGTTTGTGGAGTGTCACGCAATAGTGACAAAGGACGCATGCTTAAAGATTGCTGTTTAATCGTGTGGGATGAATGCATTATGGCGAACAGAAAAGCAGTAGAGGCGGTAAATAGGACTTTGCAGGACATCCGCATTCGGAACCAGCAAATGATGGGTGGCGTTACAGTTCTGTTTAGCGGCGATTTCCGACAAACGCTGCCTGTGGTGACGCGAGGAACTAGGGCTGATGAGGTGAATGCTTTGTTGAAATACTCTTTCTTATGGCCACATATTCATAGGTTGCGCTTAACGATGAATATGAGAGCACATCTTGGCGGGAATGTACACGCCCAAGAATTTTCTGATGTTCTCTTAAAATTGGGTGAGGGAACGCTACCTGTAGACGGTGACCATGTGGTTCTACCTGAGATACTTGGGAGAGTGGTGTCCACCTTAGAAGATTTGATTCGCCTGGTGTACGGGGACATCAATAGGATACCGCACCAACATAATACTTGGGTGTGTGAATGAGCCATTTTAACACCCAGAAACGACCAAGCTTCAGCGATCAATGAATGCATTCTCGCGGAAATTGAGGGAAATGAAGTGATCTACACTTCAATAAACACTGTTGTCGACCAAGATGACGCCACACATTACCCCGTAGAATTTCTCAATTCCCTCAGTGCAAGTGGACTACCAGCGCACACCATTAAGTTAAAGGTCGGTTTCCCAATTATGCTTCTTCGGAAACTCACTCCGCCGAAACTGTGCAATGGGACCCGGCTCAAAGTCGTCTCGCTGCAGAGAAATATCATTGAGGCGAAAATTCTAACGGGTTGTGGTGTCGGCGAGACACCACGACCCGTCCCGTCCCCGGGCTCTTAGAATTCGACATCAGACGTTTCAGATCTTCGATTTTGACGACCCCGTTGTCGCTGGCATAAGCAACAGGATCCGCGTACGAAGTCGCGGGCAGAAGCTAGTTAAAGTTAAAATACAATTGAGTATTTTGTGAATATTTCAAGTGCCTATCTGTTGCCATTTTTGATATTGAGCAAAAAAGGGCAAAAAAATCGTGTTTGTTGTATGGGAGCCCTCCTTAAATATTTATTTTATTTTGTTTTTAGTATTTGTTGTTATAGCGGCAACAGAAATACATAATTTGTGAAAATTTCAACTGTCTAGCTATCGCGGTTCTTGAGAGACAGCCTGGTGACAGACAGACGGACAGACAGCGAAGTCTTAGTAATAGGGTCCCGTTTTTACCCTTTGGGTACGGAACCCTAAAAAGCATTTAATTTGATCTTTTTTATTGTGGGGTCATCGGCTGCTGTTAGTGTGTTTATTTGAAATATGAACCCCCCTACGTAGAAACACATTCGAACCCACAACCCAGTTACTGGGTAATACGATACCCCTTGGTAAGACTGGTTGTCAGCCTTTCCGGCTTCTGACTACCCGTGATGACTGTCAAAGATCCACGAATGACAGCCGAGACCAACGGCTTAACGTGCTTTCTGAGGCACGGCGGGGACACGATATGTAAAGATGGTCGCCCATCTACAGACCAACCGCGGCAAGCGTAGCTTAACCTGATCGATCGAACTGTGTGGCTGCCATTATTTAGTCACGGGTCCCTCTCGCCTCTAATGGGTATCGAAACCTAAACAAGATAGATTAAAAAGCAATTAATTTGATATTTTTCATTGTGGAGTCATCGGCCGCAACTCACGCCATAGCTCGTTCATCATACAAGTGCCGCAGTGGGTGCGTGACGCGGGCGCGGGCGGTCCGCGCGGGGACCGGGGTTCTCAAACAAGTTCGAGCTTTTTTCTAGTGAAAATAAGTCTTCTTCATCCTTATTATATTTTGACAAACACTAGACACGACAAGGGGCCTAAAAAGGCCACTTTGGAGAATCAAAAAAGGAATTATAAAATGGCGAAGACAGTCCGTGTTTTTCTTTTTTTTCGCTGCACTACGTAGGTATACAATCAAAGAGATTGAGATTGGATTTGGATTGGATTGATTGGTATTTTAGCACATACAAAAAAATAACTGAAAAATGCTTCACCAATGTGATTTGATACGATTAACTTAACAGTTAACTCTGCCCATTCTGTTATCCTTTTATGATTCTACCAAAGTGGCCTTTTTAGGCCCCCAGGTAACCCGCGCGCGTTCCAGCAACTGCGCCCGCCTCGCGCCCGCGCCCCAGTCTGGCCAAACACTTACAGATTGACCGCGTCGGTTACATTTGCACTGTTCTACGAAATAAGAGATTTTTTTTTTGCTCCAAAACGGGTACAATAGACGTAGGCAAGAAGGCTGCCAGGCTCAAGTGGGATTGGGTGGGTCACATCAGCCGCATGCAGGACGACCGCTGGGCAAAAGTTTCCACACAATGGGTGCCTGAAGATGGACGGCGCTGCCGAGGTCGACCCAGAAAGCGGTGGCGAGATGACCTGGACGCGTACCGCGAGGGCTGGTTTGAGGTGGCGCGGGAAAAAATTTCCTGGACTTGGGGAAGGCCTTTGCCCAGCAGTGGGACAGTATAGGCTAAACAAAACAAAAAAAAAAGACGAAAAATTTCTAGGCTTGGGGGTGTAGAATCATATGCTGATGTCATGTTTACAGTTTGCGGGGCGGGGAATCCCCGTAGTTAAAAACATTTAAAATCTATTCGCATTTGCTCTCAGCGAGAATCTATGTCAAAAATTTGTCAGAAATGTCAGAAAATTATGGGTTTTTGACAGATTGAGACAGATCAGGGGGCCTAAAAAAACACTTTGACAGAATCATAAAAGGATAACATTATGAATCATAATGATGACACTTCCATTATTTTTAAAATAGATAGAAAAGATACGGATGTCTTACATGTTAACGATAGTCTGGCTGTTCTCTCGAAATGGTTTGCAGCTAATAATCTTTTGCTTAATGCGAACAAAACTAAATGTCTTAAGTTTTCATTACCAAATGTACCTCAAGTGGGTCTGAATTTAGAACTTGACGGCAAAAGACTAGATGCTGTTACGGAAACTGTATTTCTAGGAATTACTTTAGATTCAAAATTACAATGGGGCGCACACATTAGAGCTCTCTCAAGTAGATTAAGTTCAGCTGCATATGCAGTAAGAAAAATAAGGCAGTTGACAGATATAGCCACAGCTAGGTTAGTATACTTTGCTTATTTCCACAGTATTATGTCTTATGGTGTTCTGCTGTGGGGATCGGCAGCTGACGTAGATTCAATTTTCATTTTACAGAAGAGGGCAATCCGCGCAATCTATAAAATGGGTCCTCGCGAGTCTCTTAGAAACAAATTCAAAGAAATTGATATACTAACTCTGCCTTCTCTTTATATTTTAGAAAGTATTTTATATGTTCGCAAAAACTTAGGACTCTTCAAAATAAGAAGCGATTTCCATAATATAAATACACGTAGTAAAAATGAAATTGTGTTACCTAAATTTAGATTAACTAAAACTAGCAAGTCATTTCTTGTAAACAGCATCCGTTTTTATAACAAGTTGCCAAAGCCGGTTACAGAACTTAGCGATGGAAAGTTCAAAACCCTCATCAAACGTGTCCTTATCAAAAAAGCATATTATAAGATTAAAGACTACGTTGAAGACAAGCTAGTCTGGCAATAATTCCTTCTGCACATGTGGCTTCCCTGGCTTCTCATTAACGGCATAACTATGTAAATGTCTATTAACTGCTCTCAAATTACGATGTTTAATTTTTATTTAATTATTATTAAATTTTTTTACATACAGTTTTTACATAATTTCTTTATTATTTGACATTATATACTTTTTGACATAATTTCTTTATTAATTGACATTATATGTATACAGACACTTGAAATTTTTCACCTCTTTATTAGTGGTTTTAATGAGAATCATAACACTTGATTTTAGTAGGTTTTTATTATTATTTTTCTTTTTTTATTATCTATCCTTTTGATAGATTCTTATTTTGTAAATGTGAGGACTTTGTAGGCCTTATAGACTTTAGATCTGTAGACCATTTTCTATTTTATCAAGTACTTGGTACTTGTTGACAGGCCTGCGCTGTCCTCCCATACCTACTGCAATCTGGAAACATTGTAAAAGGCAATTATTTTTAAAAAGAGTAACCATGGAGTTTCTTGCCGGTTCTTCTCCATAGGAAACGACCAATTGGAACCGTGCACCTAGCTTCTGACGTTTCATAATTGCCCATGTAGGTTTATGTGAAATAAAACATTTTGATTTTGATTTTGATAATGATAATATCTGTGTGGTGCCGGACTTAAAGAATAGCAGTGTCGTAAAAGGCGACTAAGGGGCGTACTTACCGGAGAATGGGCAGCAGCGTTCTCTATGCATTCCACCACCATACCATACTGCGAACGCCAACCCGCCTGCCAAGCGTGGCGATTATGGCTAACCCCTCCCCCACCCTTTTGGGGGAGGCCTATGTCCAGCAGTGGACGTCTTTCGGCTGAAATGATGATGATGATGATGATGAATCATAATGGTCAGTTAACTGTTAAATTGATCGTATCAAATCCCATTGGTGAAGGATTTTTCGGTTATTTTTTTTTGTCTGTGCTAAAATACCAATCAATCCAATCTAAATCCAATCCCAATCTCTTTCATTATACCTACGCAGTGCAGCGAAAAAAAGGTAAACACGGACTGTCTTCGCCAATTATGTTTCATATTTTTATCCTTTTATGACTCTGCCAAAGAGGCCTTTTTAGGCCCACAGACTGTGAAGGTTCTTAAAATTACAAGAATTGCCCGTAAAACCCGTATTCAGGTATTCTAATATTACCTCAGCAAGTTTCAACAGACAATTGGACATAAGAGTGGAACACACCAGGCACTCCCTGTGGTTTCCAATCCACGATGAATTGAAAACCGCGATGGTGACAATGTACTCGTTGGTACGAACAGTTCTATTTCTGCTTCACAATGTACATAAGGACCATTCAGAGCTTTCGTAGTAAAAGCGGGACCTACATAAGGATTATATATAGGTACAATTGCCATATGTATTGTTTCTGGTTGGTTTCACTGGAATATAATGTTTGGGAATGATAGTAGAAAATAAGTCTGATAAATCAGTCTTACCAAGGGGTTTCGTATTACCCAGTAACTGGTTGTGGAGGTCAGACAGGCAGTCGATCCATGTAAAATACTGATGCTCAGCTGCATCTGGTTAGACTGGAAGCCGACCGCAACATAGTTGGGGAAAGGCTAGGCAGATGATGATGATGAGTAGAAAATATGTTATGCTAGGTTTTTTTAGAGTAGGTACCCAAAGGGTGCATAGGGTAGCCTCCGCTGGTCGTCGGTCCGTCCATCATGTATAAGGCAGTACTTTTGTATTAATCTATCTTCTAAATATATAAAACTCAAAGGTGACTGACTGACATAGTGATCTATCAACGCACAGCCCAAACCACTGGAGGGATCGGGCTGAAATTTGGCATGCAGGTAGATGTTATGACGTAGGCATCCGCTAAGAAAGGATTTTGATAAATTCTACCCCCAAATAGGGGATGAAAGTTTGTATGAAACTTTGTCAATTTTAAACCGATCGGGCTGAGACTTCGCATGCATATAGCTACTATGACGTAGGCATCCCCTAAGAAAGGATTTTGATAAATTCAACCCCCATGGGGATAAAATAAGGGATGATGGAGGATGTAAATGTATTAGTTTTTTTTAATAATACTTAACGTGAGCGAAGCCGCGGGCAAAAGCTTATACAGCATAAGATAATCAGCCTACAATGTGACGTATTCCACATTGGGCACCCGCTTAAATGGCACCTGAGTGAATGTGCCGCTGTGTGTCAGGCGCATTCACACAGGTGCCATTCAACCGGGTGCGCAATGTGGAATACGTCGTTGATGTTCCCACTGTGCACTACTGGGACACAGGCCTCCTCTCGGTGAGAGGGAGTGAGCCGTAATCCACCACGCAGGCACAGTGCGAGTTGGTTGATGTCACATGTCTTCGAATTTTTGGTGCTAGCACATTCTGGTTTCCTCACGATGTTTTCCTTCACCGTTTTGAGAGCAGTGGTGATGAAAATAAATTACACAAATTAAAGCGCCTGTCTGCATTCGAACCTACGACCTACAACTCGTAAGTTATACATAACCAGCCCATAATGTTCTCATTGCTGGGACACGGGCTCTCATCGAGAGGGAGTGGGCCGTAATCCACCACTCGGGTCCAGTGTGGGTTGGAAGATGCACCTGTCATCGAAGTTTTGGTTCACGATGTTTTCCTTGAGTTATTCCGGTCTGAGTTACCGTTTTGAGAGCAGTGGTGATGAAAATAAATTACACAAAGTAAAGTACTTGCCTTTTCTGTGTGGTGCCGGACTTAAAGAAATGCACCACCCCTTACTTCCCGTGGGTGTCGTAAAAGGCGACTAAGGGTCTTACCGGAGAATGGGCAGCAGCGTTATCTATTTATTCCACCATCATACCATACTGCGATCGCCAACCCGCCTGCCAAGCGTGGCGATTATGGCAAACCCCCCCAAAATTGGGGGAGGCCTATGTCCAGCAGTGGACGTCTATCGGCTGAAAAGACGACGAAAGTACTTGCCTGGGTTCGAACCCACGACGTACAACTCGTAAGTCGGGGCCGTTATCACTGGACCACCACTGCTCTCTTACCCACAAAACACGTAGTATAGACCCCAGCACTGAACCGAAACTGTCAAATTTTCACTATCAACATTGAGCCTTATGCTTTAGTGATAAAGTTGAAAATTGATTAAAGAAATTTGACAGATTGTAGTAGCTTGATGTGCTGGCGTCTGTACAATCAGCCTATAATGTTCCCACTGCTGGAACACAAGCCTCCTCTCTGAAATAGGAAAGGCCCAGTGGGGGTTGATGTCACATATTGCTGTGTTGGTTGGTGGATGTCATATATTATGTGTTTTCATTCACCGTTTTGAGAGCAGTGGTGATGAAATAAATTACACAAAGTAATCGTCAAATGTCCGGGGTCCCGCTCTGGGTGGAGCGGAAGGGAGTGTCAGAGTCTTACTGACTAAAACCCACCTGTGTTCCTTCCTTAGCCCTTCCCTATTGCTGACATCTCTTTGAGGCGCGCGTGGAACAAGTACGCGCCGTCCGGCACGGGCCTGGTCCGGATCGGTCCGCAGGCCCGCGCTTCGGTGGCCGGGAATCGTCACGCGGCTCCCGACGCCCGAAGTGTCTCCCGCGGCGGCTGGGACGTGACGCTGAAAGTACCTGCCTGGGTTCGAAATCATGCCTTGCGACACGTAAGTCAGGATCGTGACCACTGGACCACCACCGCTCTCTTACCCACAAGACATGTAAAATTACTAATTGAATTCCAATTGAAATGTTAAGAATTAGGCCCTTTGTAAGTTAGAATTTTTGTGTTATTTTTTTGTCTCCTTTACTCTTTCGCACGCTGTCTACATCTCTCTATTTATTGTCCTATCGCAGGTATGCTGGAAGAGATTTCTTATGAAATAAGCATCACCTTTGTACCTATTTTTCTGTTCTGTTTTTTCTTGTCTGTTTATCTATGTGTGTACATAAATGGTAAAGTAAAGAAATAAAATAAGTACACGTATTTTTTGCCATCAAAAACTACAGTTTATTTGCCGTGTGCAGGCACGGTCGTCACTGTTGTCAGGTTAGATAACTATTGAAGCTTGTTAACGGACACGTTTTCTACGGCGCGGTTTATTCACCGTACCGTAAATAAAACGTGTCGTTACAAAGGACCTTTCGCTAAAGCCTCATTACTGAATCAATTGCGACAATGTAACGCAAAATGCAGAATGCCGACTGAACGAAATTGCACCCGTCCCAACTTTTCAGTCACATATTAAATGCCTTTCTTAGTAGCAGTTTGTCCTACAAAGTTAAAATTTGGCATAGTTTCACAAAGTTGCAAAGGTCACATACATGTGGGATCGTATGGTGAAATAAAATAGAGTACTTCGTAATAACTTGTGTATTTTTTGAAATTTGCAAACACAACCCAAAAAAACACGTCTATCCTCCTCGATCGTACCTCGTACCTCCCCCCCTGTCCTTCCTGTCATTTCTCTCTCTCCCTACCTTTCACTCGCACCTTTGCATACGTTCCCTTTTACGCACAATTCGTTCCACACTCGGTCATCCTGCACACTGTCTGTCCTCAGACACAATGTCACACATACTGTAAATCTCATAGAATCATCACCCCTTTCATAAACAACTTTTATTAGTTGGTACGTAACACTTTAAGTTTAGTCTTACTTAAGCAACAGAAACATAATTAAACTTTAATCTTAAACAATAGTTTCAACAACAATTACTTTAGATGGTGACTGATTTCACAAGCGATATATTTTCTTTAGTCAATGACATATTTACTGAACTTTTACTTTTTCAACATAGCCACCTTACATCTTAATATTTATTTTCCTAGAAAAAAAAAATAAAAGACAGCATGACAATTACAAACATGAATTAGAATTTAGGCTTGACATCTTAGCTTATCAAAGAAACACCAAACACATTAGGGACACAATATAATACCGGTTACAATTTACTGTAATGCTTAACAAACCGAATCTTAACAACTCTGTATCTGTCTGTAAATTACAAATCTAGAACATAACAACATAAAGAAAAATACAAAAACAAAAAAAACATTTTTCTTAACATACAACTTACTTTCATACAGTCATCACACAACTGACATACTTCACAAACCTTTACATACTCACTTGATTTTACTCCTTGTCATCTGGCCATTTTTTCATATGATCTGCAGATGTTGTAGTTTTGACTGGACCTTCTGCCATCATATCTACTTTTTCTACGTCGTACCTGTCGTGCCGTTTAGTTTTTATTACCTGATAAGGTCCCAAATATTTAGGTTTGAGTTTGAGCCCTGGCCCAAACTGGGTTCGTTTTATAGCGACTAACTCCCCCTCTTGATATTTCCTACTATCCTTCCTATTCTTATCATAGTTCTTCCTATTTTCCTGTTGTACTTCCAGTATTTGCTGTTTTGCTCTCTTTCTTAAGTCTTCTCTATTTTCCATATAGCTGTCTCGTCCTTCCTGTTGTAGTAGTTCGTATATTTCTATGTCGTCTTGTTTCTTCATTTTCTTTCCTATTAGCATCTCAAATGGAGTGGTGTTCACGCTTCTCTGGTAAGTACTATTTAATGCCATCTGCACTCTTCCTACGTGCCTGTACCACAACCCTGGTTTCTCAATACATAGCTTGGTAAGTACTGGTATAATAGTTCTGTGAACCCTTTCCACCTGACCATTGCCTCTAGGTACTCCTGTAGTTATATGACATAACTCTATTCCCTCCTTCATGCAATACTGCTGAAACTCGTTGCTGGTGAAAGCAGTACCTCTATCTGTGATGAATCTTTCTGGACTTCCAAAAGTATGTTGTAGTATCTCCAATTTATTCAACACTTCCCTCGTTGTAGTGCTTTTACATGGAAACAACCATACAAACTTCGTGAACGCGTCAATAACGGTAAGTATATGATTATATTGCTTATGAGTCTCTGTCAGGGGTCCAACATGATCCAAATGCAGAGTATGCAACGGAGTGTCTCCCTTCTCAATTGGATTAAGGTAACCTTCCTGTTTTCCTTCTTTTCTATTCGTTAGTAGACATGGTATACATGATGCTATATAATCTTCAACTTTCTTTCCTATTTTTTCAATGTAGTAATCTTTGCTAATTAGTTCTAAAGTTTTCTTCTTCGCGAAATGACCATTACTGTGTGCCCTCTTTATAATTTCATTCTCCATTGTTCTAGGTATAACAAGTTGTTGATCCGATCCTTTATAAAGTAATTCTTGATTGAGACTGTAATCCTTAAATGAGTTTCCTTCTTTCAAAATTTGTATTATTGCGTTAAGGCCCTCGTCACACTCCTGTGCGCGTCTTATATCCTCGTGTAAGCTAGATGTTATGGCTGCTACATACGGGTTTCGACTCAATGCGTCAACATGCCTCATTCCAGTGCCGTCACGGTGTTCTACTGTAAAATCATAATCCTGTAGAAATAAAATCCATCGAGCAACTCTTGTTGATGATGCTAAATCCTTCTTGTTAAGTGTCATTTGGAAAGCTTTACAATCAGTTACAATCTTGAAGAATTTTCCAAATAAGTAGTGTCTGTACTTCTTCACCCCTTCAATTATAGCAAGTGCTTCAAGCTCATAGCTTGTGTACTTAGCTTGCGCGTCGGTGGTCCTTCGGCTCATATAATGAACTGGGTGTAAATTTCCATCATCACCTCTTTGCATTAAAATAGCTGAGTAAGCAATACCTGATGCGTCAGTATGGAGCTCCGTCTCTGCTCGCTGATCGTAAATCTTCAACACTGGTTTAGTAGCCAACTTCGTCTTCAATTCGTTGAAAATAGCTCTGTGTGCATGGCTGAATTCAAACTTGCCTTCTTTTTTCAGCATATCTGTAAGTGGTTGCGCTATCTGTGCATACTTGGGTATAAATTTCCTGAAGTAGGAACAAAGTCCCAAAAAACTATGCAGTTGCTTCAAGTTCTGAGGCTCAGGGAATTTTACAACAGCATCTGTTTTCCCTGGCGATGGCATTACTGCACCACCCTCAATAATGTGACCTAGGTATTCCACCTTCCTGGTCAACAGCTGAGACTTCTTCCAGTTGATTTGTAACCCATATTCCGATGCAGTCTTCAGAACTTCCTTTAGGCGCTCAAGAGCCTGACACTCGTCTTCTGCTGGAATTAAAATATCGTCAATAAAAACAATAACAATGCCTCTTGCAATCAATTCCCTGAATATGATTGTGATAAATCTCGTAAAAACCTTTGGGCAAGTTGCTAGACCAAACGGGGCACGTAAAAATTCATATTGGCCGGTCGTCGTTACAAAAGAAGTATACTTAATTGAATCTTCGTGTACGCGTAAATGAAAGTAACCATTCCTTAAGTCCAAAGCACTAAATATTCTAGCTGAGGACAACTTATCAATATGATCATCTATTATAGGGAGTGGGTATTCGTCTTTAACCATTTTACTGTTAATCTTTCTATAGTCAATGCATATTCTTAAACTACCATCCTTTTTTCTTACTAATACTAGTGGACTGGAATATTCTGAGTAACTCACCCTGATAATTCCATCATCAAGCCATTCTTGGATTTGGCGATCAACATCCTCCTGTTCCTTGAATGAAATTCGTCGTGGCCGCTGAGATACTGGTAAGTCATCTTTGAGAACAATTTTCAATTCAATTGGAGCTTCTTTACTTTGTCGTGGCACATAACTTGTTACTAACCTTGTTACTTCTTCTTTTACAGCAGGATTACTGACGTGGGATAAACAATCATCGGAACTAGAAAAATATGCAATATCTTTCAACCACTCATAGTTCGGGTTCATCCAATCATCTTTCGGCAATAACCAGACCATACAATCTTTCATAAACATCATAACATTTCGCAAAAAAGCATTACCAATTATCATTTGAAATGGTACAGAGTCGTTAGGCATTACATAGAACGTAGTATCACGGTATAAACAATTATCAATCGTTATGTCTAACTTGACAACACCACATGACTTTACTTGTGAATAACCTAAACCGGTTAACGTAATGTTGTTTTCGTTACACTGCACAAAGTCTGACTTGCTAAGTTCGTTACAAAACTCCTTTGACATCAAATTCACATCACAACCCGAATCAATTAATGCACTAGCCATTTTACCGCGCACAAACACTGGTTTTAATGGTTTTACACGACGTTCAATGCGTACAACCGGTACGTTTCCGTCAGGTTGATCAGATTCATTGTTTTGTTTGTTTACATTGTAACTATTGTAAGTGTCAAACTCAACAACATGGCTGCTGTCCTTATAGCCAATCGCTGGCCTGCTCCGTGGATTCGTATTGCCAACATCGTAACACGAATCATTCGTCCTTGTCGCTGTGTAAACATCGCCCTGAACATCGTTCTGAACTTCGTCGTTTGCGCTCGCGCTGCTGGCGGCGCCCTCTTGCATCATATTGAAGAATGCTTTTCTCGACATCTGATTGGTTGTCTTGGTTGATCTTCGTTGTTCGGCAGAAGTGCCAACCTTCGGAGATTGTTCGTGTTCTCCGACAGTGCCCGAACTCGCCATCTTTTTCATTGGGCAATTTGGAGAAATATGACCAAATTCGTTGCAATGGAAGCACTTTTTCCCCTGCGACCGATGAGGACAATTTTCCGATGAATGATTCTTTTCTCCACAGTTGAAACATCGCATCATTTCAGCCGCGTTTCTTCTGTTATTATTGCTGTTCTGTGTGCCACTAGGCGGCTTACGTCGAATATCTTTATTTGAATTTTTCTTGAACATCTCGTACAGCTTCAGTTTTTCTTTCAGGTCCCCGTAAGTTGTGACACCATATAACATTATCTTATTTATCTCATCATCTATGATGCCGTCCACTATATATTTGATAGCTACATAATCCGGCATTCGTCCGCGTTTACCTAATTCTTTCATAATTAACATGTAGTCAATACATGACTCGTCTTTCTTCTTACGTCTTGCGCTCATCAACTCATGTATCTTCTTCACATCGAGAGTATCTGCAAATTCTTTACCAATAGCCACTTTCAGCTCATCCCATGATTTATACACTTTCTCGCTGCGTAGCCACAGTGCTGCTGTGCCAGTTAAAGAACGTCGAGCCACTAACAATAGCTGCGTCTGACTCCACTGAAATAATTCGCCATTTTCTTCTATTTCTCTTATCCACATAGACACTGTATGAGTTTCGTCTTGTGCACTGAATTTCCTAATGAGCTGTTCCGTGAGGTGCAACATGTCGCCGGGTGCCGCTCGTGACAACGTAGCCGCATCTTGAAAATCAGGGTCGGATTTTTCTGCCATCGTCGTAATAAATTCCTCGTAGTCGTCGTAACCAGAATATCGTCGTAAACGTTGTCGTCGTTGTCCGTAGAACCTTGAAAATCAATCGGCGTGCGTCGTTATGGCGTCGATTATGCTCGTGCGTCGTTTGTCGTGCGTCCGAGTCGTTATAACTCCACTTATTTCACCGCAATCCCGGGCGAGCCCCCACGTTTGTGGGATCGTATGGTGAAATAAAATAGAGTACTTCGTAATAACTTGTGTATTTTTTGAAATTTGCAAACACAACCCAAAAAAACACGTCTATCCTCCTCGATCGTACCTCGTACCTCCCCCCCTGTCCTTCCTGTCATTTCTCTCTCTCCCTACCTTTCACTCGCACCTTTGCATACGTTCCCTTTTACGCACAATTCGTTCCACATACATATAAGAAACTTTTATTTTGGGTAAAACTTACGAGCGGCGAAAACTGCCAAGCAAAAGTTTACTAAGGAATAGGGTTACATACTGATATATGATTTTAGCTACTTTCACAGCTTAATGTCGTACGGCATTTTACTATGGGGTCGAGCTGCTGACATTGAATCCATCTTTATTTTGCAAAAGAGAGCTGTCAGAGCCATTTATAATCTACGTCGCCGCGAATCTCTCAGGGAACTTTTTAAAAAGATTAATATTATGACGGTACCTTGCCAATTTATTTATGAAAATATTATGTATGTAAGAAAAAATCTACATCTTTTTAATAAAATAAGCGATAGACATAATTTTAATACTAGAAATAAAGATAAAATACATCAACCATTTTTTAGATTAGCCAAAGTAAATACATCTTTTATGGGGTACTGTGTTAAATGTTACAATAAAATACCTTGTGATATATTGCAATTAAATGAAAGAAAATTTAAAACTCATATTAAACGTACACTTTGTAAACAAGCATACTATAAATTAGAAGATTATATCCAAGATAAGAACGCTTGGAAACATGCTGGTCCTGCTCCATAGGACAATCTAGAGTCTAGACAAAATCAAACTGGTTGCTAATTTAATTGTAAAATTGATTCTTTCTTCTTTTTTTTTGACGTTGATTTATATTCTGTAACTACTTAAACTCACACACTGACTTATTACTTGTAATTTTTTATTTAAATGAAAATCGTTTATTTTTACCATGTTTGTAAATATGTGAGCACCATGTATCTATTAGATAATTAATTTATGTCATGTTTTCATTTTTAATTCTTTTACCTATTTTGGTATAGTAATTTTATTTTATTTTAGGTGCATCGTCTTCACATATTATATAATTAATGTATACAAAATATTGTAAAACATTTTAAAAGAGTACCGGTGGAGTTTCTTGCCCATTCTTCTCCATACGAAAACTACCTTTTGGAATGGGCGACTAGAATCAATTCTATTTTTTCATAATTTTTGACGTTCAAAGGGGCTTTTTAAGTGCCTACTTGAAATAAATGTTTTGACTTTGACTTTGACTTTATAGGAAAACAGGGGCAGAAAAAAGGGGCCCGTGGCTAAATAATAACAGCCGCAAAGGTCGATAGATCAGGTTAAGCTACGCTTGCTGCGGTTGGTTTGTGGATGGGTGACCATCTTTACATACCGTGACCCCTCCGTGCCTCGGAAAGCACGTATGCCGTTGATCCCGGCTGTCATTCGTGGCTCTTTGACAGAAGCCCGAAAAGTCTGACAACCAGTCTTATTAAGAGGTATCGTATTACCCAGTAATTGGGTTGTGGAGGTCAAATAGGCAGTCGCTCCATGTAAAATACTGGTATTCAGCTGCATCCGGTTAGACTGGAAGCCGACCCCAACATGGTTGGGAAAAGTTGGGTTGTTACTATACTATTATGTATACTTAGGTTAAGGTATGTATCTATGGGTCTTTGTTACCTGAAAATAAATGGTTTATTATTATTATTATTATTATTAAAAGGCTAGGCAGATGATGACTGATATAAGAAAACTTTTTGGAAATAAACAAACATTTTAATTTCATTTTTGTAAGTTTGCTTGATTTTTTTTTTTTCAATTAATGTTTCAGCATCGGACTTAAATTATAGAGATATGAGGAACAGCATGTAAAGATTACTCATCTACCTCCATTTAATAAATTGGAACTCCTCCATCTAAATAATTGGGACGATCCTCCGACCAGACCGGTGTTGTGTCCCGACGATTGAAGTCGGGCCGTAGTATTTATATGCTAGTTGCGCGGTAAACTCTGCTTGCGCGATGCAGGATTTTGCGTGACGTCAGTATGATCCGTAGTTCGCATGTGACGATGTAGATGCCGCCACAACCTCTTGTATTTAATTGGCAAATAAATTGCTCTATGTAGACGTGCCTCTAAAACTATTTACATGGCCCTTTTAAATAAACAAATAGACATATTTTATTAAATCAAATGATATCAACGGAAATCGAAAGTGGCCCCGAAGATCAAAAAACCTGATATAAAACCATTGTGCCTTTAGTATAAAATAAATAAACATTATGAGGAAACCGCGACTTACGAGTTGCAGGTCGTGGGTTTAAACCCAGATAGGTGTGTTACTTTGTGTAAATAATTTCGTCACCACTCAAAACGGTGAAGGAAAACATCATGAGGAAACCAGCATGTCTTAGAACCAAATATTCGAAGATATGTGACATCTAATAACCCGCACTGGGCCCGCGTGGTGGATTACGGCACTCCCTCTATCATAGAGGAGGCCAGCGTCCCAGCAGTGGGAACATTTTGGGGTGATTATGATGAGGGAACCAAAACCTAACACTCTGAATTCGCCGTTTAAGAGGAAATGCGGGTGTCTTTTCTCCATAGAAACGCTCTCCCTGTTTTCTTTCTGGTTAATGACCATAAAGCAATGATTTTTGACAGAATAATAAATATTAACTACTTGTATGTCCCTATGTTTTCCTTTTTGATAATACATTATTTTTATAAGCACTAGAACCCTCAAAAAATGCTGATTTAAACCGCTGTCAACAGAGGCCTAGTGTACAAATTTGACAAGTATTAATGAAAAAAGAAAAACATATTAATAAGGTCACAGTATATCTATATATCCTTCTTATACAGTTAATGAAATATCTTTCAAATTGGTCCAATATTGGAGGAGGAAATAGGCGAGAGCCAAACCTCGAATTATGACTTTTAGGTTTAAAGAAACTTTATTCTCAATGAAAACATAACATGTCACTTACCTACTTGAGAACAATAGATACTAATCATAATTAAAACTTACAAAAAATTTGAATTCGAAACCTGACCCACTCAACACATTTATTTCTCCAGAAGTCTAACATACTGGCTGAGCTGTGTTTTACCTAAATGCATTGAATAAATGTAAATTTCATAATCGTGAGGGTATTTTATTTTACTTAGGCTTTTTCAAAAGTCTCTCCGACCGCATTTCCTCTTAATACTTGTTGTTGTGACACAATTCTAATGACACAAAAACCCCAATATAAATTTGTTTAAAACAGTTATAAGTACAGCACTTCATAATCTCCATTTATAATCCGCTTAACCCTCTTCTTCCCTTCCTTCCCTCTGTTACTTATGGTATCTCGGAAACGGCCTAACGAAACGGCTTTTCAATTAGGGTTCACAAACGGATTGTAAAGGATAATATTTAAACAATAAATAACCCAGCAGGATCGCCAACCGGTGTTTATACAGAAAATTGGTTTTTGAAAACCTCCTTGTTGTGAAATTGACAGTGGCTGGAAGCAGCTTACGCCGGCTTGTGTCAACTGTTGTCATTTATAAAAAAACCGGGCAAGAGCGAGTCGGACTCGCGTACCGAGGGTTCCGTACCATCATTTTTTTAATTTTTCATCGGCGAGGCCTATATTCATCAGAGAATTTTAACACTGTGCACTGCGGTGTAGAATATTGCAGTTTTATGTCAGCGCTATCTCTTGACCGATAGTGGAACTATTGTTGATGATTTCTGAAAAAGTGTGCTATTTAGAGACTTCGTTTTATTTTTTCAGTAATCTTTACATAAACTTCTATCACATAGAATAATTTCAGATTTTTCTTTTTGCAAACTTCGGAGATAAGGTTATTTTTTTTTACATTTTTCATCAAAAGTCGAAAACTATGCGGCTTAAAAAGAAGAAATTTTTTTTGAGAATGTGCAAACTGTGCTCTTTCATATGATACCCCACATGCCTTAGTAGCCCCACTCAGACGAATCGAATTTTTCAGACCCCATTTCAGTCCCTGTTGCAAAAGTATACATATACCTATTTTTATTTCATTCTTATTTGCAAAATAGTTGGGCAAACGTCATCTAAAAGTGTTTAAAATTTCAAACTGATACCATTAGTAGTTCTTGAGATATCCAGCTGTGACAGACAGACAGACAGACACAGACAGACTGAGTCTCGCCATAAGGGTTCCGTTTTACCATTTTGGTACGGAACCCTAAAAAAAGAATTATCAAAATCGGACTATTCTGTAAAAAGTTATGCGTGATCATAACTACAATAGAAAAAAAATATACGCGTCGACTTGAGAACCTCTTACGTTTTTTCGTCGGTTTAAAATATGTTTTATCGTGATGTCGCTAAAGTACATTTTAGTGTTATTTTGGCTGCATTTTTTGGGACACAGAGGGCAGGAAAGGAGGTGGAGCACAGTTTGCGACATAGCTCCAATTCAATTCACATAAAGGTGGTAAGTATAAATCAATACAATCAATTATGGACCCTGTCGGACACAGCAAAATCCATACTAATATTACAAATTCGAAAGTAACTCTGTCAGTCTGTCTGTATGTTACCTTTTCATGCCTAAACACTGAAAGGATTTCGATGAAATTTGGCAGAGAGATAGATTACATCCCGGGGCCTTCCCCGGGATGTAATCTATCTCTGTCCCAAATTTTGACGTCGTATGTCCTTACATAGGATAGTTTTATCGACATACCTCGCGGACAGCAGCGTTCTCTATGCATTCCACCATCATACCATACAACGATCGCCAACCCGCCTGCCAAGCGTGGCGATTATGGCAAACCCCCCCAAAATTAGGGGAAGCCTATGTCCAGCAGTGGACGTCTATCGGCTGAAATGATGATGATGATGATGACCTCGCGGACGAAGCCACGGGCTGAAACTAGTCACCTATATACCTAAAACAACTTAAAACCACAACCGACTTAGCAAAGTAAAGAAATGAAAGAGAATACCTACTGTACCAACAGTACCTTGACTAAAATAGTTCACTAGTTCACAAGGCATGACGTCAGAGGTGGCAAAAGGGGTGAAACGGGGTGGGGGTGCTCGTAGTATAAATTTCCGGGCAGTACTTTCAGCGGGCAAGACTTTAATGCCCATCAGGCTAGAAGGCGTAAGTTGAGCCCTAGATTGCTCTAGATGGCTTTAATAAATACAGTTTTGGAAGAGGTTTTGCCCATTTTATGGTGAAATATTAAGGAAGTTCTTGATGGTAACAACAGATGCTGTTCTTGAATGGTGTTAAGTGTTTATGTGAAAGTTTGTTCCGCAAGGAGATGCTGACCTATACAACGTTATTTTTAGTATATGCGAAACCTGAATACAGTTTGTTCAGAATAAGTAACTGAATCGATTCCAATAATTTTTACCCCATGTTATATTTTGTCCCAAAAATATTTAAAAAAGTTTAAAAGTTAGACACCGAGCAACACTAAGTAAGTTATCCAATCTCCGCGCCGAACGGTTAGGTACCTAGGTACTATTATCAATGAGCGCAAGACGGCGCGGCGCGAGCGGCGCGGGTGAGCATGTTTTTATACGGACAAATAGGTAAGTTAACAAGCTTATAAATTTGTGATTTTTCATGATACAGTTTTGAAATTTTGTACATAGATTCTTTACATAAAAATACTAGACACGTGTTTCGGGTTTCGCATATACTAAAAATAATGATGTAAATAGCGCTTTAGTCACGCTCCCAATTACAATATATTCTTAAACATAACCAGCCTATAATGTTCATTGCAGGGACACGGGCCTCCTCTCATCAAGAGGGAGTAGGCCGTAATCCACCACTCGGGTCCAGAGCGGGTTGGTAGATGTCTCTATAAAAGTTTCTGAAACAGTTAGCTTATTGCCAACATTAAAACAACCAGAATGGGCAGCAGCGTTCTCTATGCATTTCACCACCATACTATACCTACTGCGATCGCCAACCCGCCTGCCAAGCGTGGCGATTATGGCAAACCCCCCCCCCCCCCCTTTGGGGGAGGCCTATGTCCAGCAGTGGACGTCTTTCGGCTGAAATGATGATGATGCAACTCCTTTGCTTTTTCGATAAAACAGCCACATTCTCACTACTCAATTCGTGGTATCTTTATGAATTTCAAAAAAAGAACATTGTCATGCACGCGCGTTTCACTACCACCATAATACCGCCATAATTTAAAAAAGAAACATATACCTACCCCAGGTTATTCGAATTCACGTCGTGTTTCGCCATTTTTGATCCGAGTGTGATAAACCCACATTATTTTACTCGTAATACCCCTTATTATACAACAGTTGCATAAATAAATTGTGAAAGTAAGCTGATAGCCCACTCGAGCAACTCTGATTGAACAAATTTGATTAAATTTTCAACATAATCGTTCAAAAAAAAATTTGTTTTGTCTCGTCTAGTACAAACAATCCAAACAAAAAACTATAGATTGTTCGAAGCTTGCCGTTTTTCATTTAACCAATTTACAAACACGTAGGCTGTATTGCCATCGAATTTTATCGTAATTTATGAGGGTACCCAGAAAAAGTTACATAATTATGTAAATATTACGTGGTATGTTGAACTTCTCTGTTAGTTATTGTTTAACAAACATTGTTTCAAAACATATTGTTATGGTAGTTTATCAATAAATTAAAAACTAATTCTGAACAAAAACCATTTCGAGGGAAATGAACTGAAATCTCCATCAAATCAAGTATGGTGATCGTAGCTCACTGGCGAACGATCAAAAGAAACACTGAAGACATTGCTTCCTTACCCATTCGTTCCACCGGTGAGCTACCCATTACTCTCCGTCCGCAGACCCGCGACTACGCGGGAGTCGTCACGACTCCGCCTTGGAGTGTAATTGTGGTGCTGTTCCACAAACGATGGGACACTTAATATCATGTCCTATACGTGTCCTGTCACCTGCACTTTGCAGGAATTGTTGGATGTTACTGATGGCGCCAAACACGTAGCCGAATTCTGGGCCGAGTCCATTTAAATTGCCATCGACACGCTAAGAAGACAGCCCATACCTTCTGAATAAAGAGTTATTCCGGTCTGATCTGATCCCCTGAACCTCCCCTCCTCGATCCCCTGCTTGTTCGTCTTCTGTTTTAATCTCTGTCTTATCCACTATAAATTTTCTCATTCCGGTTTGATCCAAGAGCCCTTGCAAGAAGAAACACTCATTACTGTCGATAATCTATATCATTACCTACTTGAAGTGCTGAAGTAGGGTTTTTTTTTTTTTTGCAGATGGGAAATCATCAAATGACTCCTCCCGCTCTGGGTGGAGCGGAAGGGAGTGTCAGACTCTTACTGACTAAAACCCACTCGTGTTCCTTCCTTAGCCCTTTATGTTCCGGACCAGCGGTAACCCTTTCGGACAATCCCGCTGAAGTAGTGTTGTGGCTAATCAATAACAGCCGCTCGAGTCGATCGATCAAGTTAAGCTAAGCTTGCCGCGGTTGGTCTGTGGATGTGTGACCAACTTCACATACCTAGACCCTCCGTACTTCGGAAGGCACGTTAAACTGTTGGTCCCGGCTGTCATTCGTGGATCTTTGGCAGTCGTTACGGGTAGTCAGTAGTTCGAAAGTCTGACAACCAGTCTTACCATGGGGCATCGTATTACCCTTTAAATTGTGGAGGTCAGATAGGCAGTCGCTCCATGTAAAATACTGGTATTCAGCTGCATCCGGATAGACTGAAAGCCGACCCCAACATAGTTGGGAAAAGGCTAGGCAGATAATGACTTTAAATGCTGAAGATAAAATAAAAATGGTAAAGGAAAATAAATTAAACAAGCCACATTAATTTATCTTTGAATTTCCAACATTAACAAGATTACACTAAGGGCTGATTTTTCAATCAACTGATAACTTTATTCGAGGAATAATTTTGAAATTTTGACAGTTATTTCATACAAAAACTATCAAACGTCAATTTTATTCCTCCAATAAAAGTTATCTGGCGATGGAAAAATCAGCCCTTAATATATTAATTTATAAAACCTCATTTAAATTGCGTAAAATATTGCTTGTCTGTGTTTAAATATTGTGGCTAATAATTAGCATAACAATTATTATAAAGACATTAATTATTGAATTAAATTATGGTTGTTGCCCAAGTGCCAAAATGCATATTTGTGGTACGACAATAAACCTGTGGGGTAATTTGCTTGCACACTCACAATAACAATTTAACATTCGTTGCGTTATTTAAGTTATCGAGCAGACTAATTTTGCAAACATAAGCCGCAATGTATTAGGAATAACTTTCAAAATCGTTCGGATTATGATAGAAAGCGTGTTAGGCAGTTGGGGTGCGGGTCCTATGCAGTACCCGATCGTAGGCAGATCGAGTTTAATTTTTGTAAAAATATAATTTAAAAGAGTGTCCATGGAGTTTCTTGCCCGTTCTTCTCCATAGGTGCCAGCGCATCAAGCTACTACAATCTGTCAAATTTCTTTAATAGCCTTTCAACTTTATCGCTAAAGTATAAGGTTCAAACTTGATTGGGAAAATTTGACAGTTTCGGGTAGCTTGATGTGCTGGCGTCTGTACCTACCCTTTGGAATGGGCAACTAGCTTCATATTTTCTGACTGAACGACTTCTTGACAATTCAAAAGTGCCTGTGAATGGTTTAATTGAAATAAATAGTTTGAGTTTGGGCCTCGAACTAATCTTAGCGCCTGTGCACACCACGTTTTTAAACGCGCCGTTGATGCGCGTTTGTAGGGATACGCACGCGAGTCAGACGCAGCCTGTAGACCTTCTGTAGGATAAAAGCTTAGACAAAGAAAACTATAGACGGCGGGTAGCTCCATTTCATTTCCACAAGAAAGGGATAAAGTATTGAGTTATTATAAGTAACAGAAAAGGATAAAGCTATAGTATTTCCGTCTCTCAGTGCGTGCCAGTTTTTTCAAAGCTACTTATGTAGCTCATGTTAATTAAGTTCGTTGTTTGTCTCATGTTTGGCCACGCTACCCGATGCTCTATAGCTTTCTTACTCTAAGGATAAAAGGCAATAAAAGCGCGCCAACACACGTTTCTAAAACGCGAGTCAACGGCGCGTTTATAAAATGTGGTGTGCACAGGCCCTTATGTCCGTAGGTGATACGGATTTGGAAATACCCGTAACTACAATTTTCGTGCTTAGAGAACAGGTCCCCAGGATGTGGGTTGTCTGTCACTGAGCGAATGAACTTAAATGATGACGGTAGAAAAAAACCCTTGGATATTGTACATCAAATAACATCTCTACCTTACAAGGAACCAATCCTGATGTTAAGTGTGTATCCCGAAACGAATTTGAAAATCTCCCGATTTGTTCGAAACGTACACGGAAAACGGAATCCGAAATCAGCTGGTTTACCCTCCATTTTTATGCGCATTTATTTTGTGAGCGTATACATCAACACTGTGCGATTTGGATGGGTTAGCGAAAATAGAATCGGTTTATATTGCTGTACTTTATAGGGCATGTATTAGAATGGTGTGGTCTTAAAGGGTGTGGAACTTACAGTCCATCGAACTGAACAACTCTCTCTACGGGACCAACATCGTAATCGGGACAAAGTAATCAGCCTTCCCATACATTTGGGTCGAGTAGGTGTTGAACTTTTTTATGGGACAGTTGATTTTTTTTTCCTTGAAGGAGAATGGGTAAGACCGGACCCGGACCCGGACCCTGTAGTATTTTAATTATCCTAAGAAAGCATCTCTGGATTCCCTTGAAAAATAAAGATATGTGAGGAAGCTAGATTACTTTAATAAAGAGAGATATTCAAATGATCCTCTAAAAACTTACAGAGATAGAGGAACAGAGTGTAAAGTTCACTCATACTCTATAGAAAAGGGAGGATCCTCCGACCAGACGGGTGTTGTGTCTGGCGGGCAACTGCCCAATGATTCATATCGGGCCGTTGTATCTATGCTAGTGCCGCGGTAAAATCTGCTTGCGAGATGCAGGATTTTGCGCGACGTCAGTATGACGCGTAGTTCACATGTGGCGTTTTGGATACCTACCGCTACAAACTTATTGACCTGCTAAGGATCGACACTTTTTTTTAATAATTGATCTTTTTTAACTTTCTGGCCTCATACCACAGTCCTTTCTGGCACACATAAGACTGCCTTGTAGATACTAATAGGACTGCCTCGCTGGTTGTTAGTGTGAGTGCTGAGTGGTGAAATTGTGGGATCTAGATCCGGGTCAACTCAAGCGTTATTGTATAGAATCAAGTTCTTCTAACTGAACAGACCGTTGTGCTGCTGAGGAGCATGTTGCGTCACTTCTTCTTCCCAGCGTAAGGACTAGGAAGTGATGAAGGGTAGGCGTTTTGGGGGACTGTCTTATGTAATTTTGACGTTCAAAAAGTGCTGATTCTGAGCCTAGTTTGGATAAATGACTTTGGTTTTGATTTGATTAAGTTTTTCTATTAGAAAATCCTCAGTAGCTTATGCCCGATTTATTTGGTTACTTTTCAAAGACCATCCAAATTTTTACATGGTGTTCTACCCAAGAATATAAACAACTTTCACTATGGGACCAACTATGAAATCACGGTAGAACACCATGTAAAAATTTGGATGGTCTTTGAAAAGTAACCCTGTATATACATATACACGGTTGCTCGCCCCCCCGTAACATGAGACAGAACCCATCACTGGCCAGGTGGCTGCTGATTCATGGGAATATAGATACTATAATAGTAGGTTGTCTGTGTGGTGCCGGACTTAAAGAATACCACCACCCCATACTTCCCGTGGGTGTCGTAAAAGGCAACTAAGGGTCGTACCGGAGAATGGGCAGCAGCGTTCTCTATACATTCCACCACCATACTATCCTGCGATCGCCAACCCGCCTGCCAAGCGTGGCGATTATGGCAAACCCCCCTTTTGGGGGAGGCCTATGTCCAGCAGTGGACGTCTTTCGGCTGAAATGATGATGATGATGATGATGGCCTTGGGGGACTCTCTTATGTCATTTTGACGTTCAAAAAATGTTGATTCTCAGCTTACTTTGAATAAATTACTTTTGACTTTTGATTTTGAAAAACACATCTTTTTAGGTTGTACCGTCAAACGGGGTGAATGGGGATGCAGGGGTGAATCGGGACGAAACTTTAAAAGCGATTTTAACATTGAAATAACATTGTTTGTTGCCAAAAGGGAGTCTATATAATTAACGATTAAGTGTCCTTTTCGGCAACAAACTGTATTATTTCAACGCTAAAATCCATTTTAAAGTTTTGTCCCAACTCACTCCTGCATCCCTATATACAAATAAACTCCGTTTGGTGGTAGTTGGTTTTGGTCATGCCAGCCAAAAGAACATAGTTATTTCTATGTATTTATTTAACTTGTATTCCCCGAAGGAGAATTCAAAAGTTTGGCCGTCAGCCAACAAAGAATGGGAGAAAGCCTTTTACATCCTCAGTACAAAATCAAAATAATTTTCCAAGACGGCACAAACTTCCTAACTTTCCTTTTAGCTTCAAAATCGGGTAGAAATTAATTAACGTAACATTACAATTTACAAAAACTATTAACAAATCTATGGCGTCCTTTGAGCCTCTCTATTTTACTAAATTTATTAATTCCTATAACTTGGGTATTGCCAAATTGGTCGTAGCTCGTTTAAAGGTCCTTCTAGGGAAAACTTTCTGCTAATTTAATTCTGTAGGTACCTACTAGTCACTTTCGTCGAATTAAAGCTTTCAATTTTCATTATTTTGTAAGTGATTTCCGTCACGGCTAAGATCCTAATGTTTTTGAGGGGCCAGTTGAAAATTGGTGGTTCTTAAGAGCGTTTACACCGTACGGCATTTCATACAAGCTTTCAAGCCCTTATTTTTCGAAATGAATGAACCGATTTTAATGAAACTTCATACGCATAAGCAGGATACCAGGGTCTAAAAAGTTAGTAGAAAAAAAACATTTTTGAAATATCTTATTTAAAAAAAGATAACTGGAAATCTCTGTTTCTATGGAAAATTTAAAATCGGTCTAATTTGGCTGTAACACTATTTTTCGAAAATGATTTCTACTTACTTTTTAGACCTTCGTATCCTGCTTATGCGTATGAAGTTTCATTAAAATCGGTTCATTCATTGCGAAAAATAAGAGCTTGAAAGTTTGTATGAAATGCCGTACGGCGTAAACGCTCTTAAAAGCTTCCTTGTGAATCTTCTAGAAATAATAAAGAACAACATAAAGTTTGATAAGTGTTTACGCCTCGTGTAGCGTTGTGTTGCGTTTGCTATTCTAAATGGCCAGGCGCCATACTGATATTTTTAGGGTTCCGTACATCAAAAGGAAAAACAGGATATATAGGATCACTTCGTTGTCCGTCTGTCTGTCCGTCAGTCAAGACCCTTTTTCTCAGGAACGCGTGGAGTTATCAAGTTGAAATTAATATCAAATACCCAGAGCTGCAATCACTTGAAGCAGTGAAAAAATCTTCTGAGTCGTAGGCGTTTATGTTCCGAAATCAAAACGTAGGTACTTCCCGTTGACCTAGGATCATGAAACTTGGCAAGAAGCAATGTCATGTGGCACAAGTAAAGGAAAAAAACAGAAAACCGTGTAGTTAAATTACAAAAAAATATTTTTAGAGCGGGACGCCATGGCGACGTTGGTGGCTACGTATCCAAGCAAATCGTATTGAAATGTATGACAGTTAACTCACTTGGCTACGGTCTGGTCACATTGCCAATTTGGAAGCGTAGCCACGACAGTCCGGCCCCTAAAGTTCATTTCAAATAAACTTGCGATAAAGTTTGTTCACCTCCTTCTACTAATGTATCCCAATATTTCCAAACCATACGAAAAAAATGTATGGGCAGTGTCGGTAACTCGATCAAAACATTGACTTACTCCGTGTTTGGTATTATGAAACTCAACCGATGCAATGTTAGCGACAGTTTTGTATGACGAACGATATCTATCGTAAGTTATTTGGACTTTTCGGTACAGGGTGGTTGAATGACATTTATCGCAAGTTTATTTGAAAAACACTTTAGTGGAGACTGGATACTGTGGCGACCTGGCGACGCGTAGCCAAGTCGCCAGTATTTTGTATACTAGTCAGTTTTACGCGTTCCTCACTCAGTGGCCAACTCATCGCCTGGACTGAGTGTCAGTGAACGGGCGCCGTCGGTTGAGACTGGTCATCTCTTAACTGCCAATGCTTATTGTTAATCTTATATTTTGAATTGTTTCTTCATTTGTGTTTTTTTTTTTTTACATTGTTTTCACATGTAGAAGCAACAAGAATAATGTACCCAGGATTTTGTAATATCTTGATTTAAAAGAGTGTCCATGGAGTTTCTTGCCCGTTCTTCTCCATAGAGATCTACGTTTTGGAATGGGCAACTAGCTTCAACTTTCGGACTAACTGACAGACTATTTAATTTTGACAATTCAAAAGTGCCTGTACAAGGTTTAATTGAAATAAATGCTTTGAGTTTGAGTTTGAGTAGCGACTGGCTACTTATTTGGTAATCTCATTTGGCCACGGCGTCCCAGTGTGTTAGCCCTCTTATTGTAAAACATAGTTTACTAGCAGCGCCCCGCGGTTTCACCCGCATAAGTGTCGATCCCGTGGGAATATCGAGATAAAAGCTATCCTATGTCCTTCCCCGGGACTCAAACTATCACTATACCAAATTACATCTAAATCGGTCCTGCAGTTTAAGCGTGAAGAAGTAACAGACAAATAGACAGACTTTCGTATTTATAATATTAATATGGATTCTTAATTAAACTACCATACCTCGATACGGGAGTTCCATTGAAGTTGAGTATAATCATAACCATAATCAGCCTATTTGTTCCCACTGCTTGGACAAAGGCCTCCTCTCGGTAAGAGGGAATGGGCCGTAATCCGCCACGCGGGCCCCGTTCGGATTGGCAGATGTCACATGTCTTCGAAGTTTTGGTTCTAGGACATGCCGGTTTCCTCACGATGTTTTCCTTCACCGTTTTGAGAGCAGTGTTGATGAAATAATTTACACAAAGTAAAGCGCCTGTCTGGCTTCGAACCTACGACCTTCAACTCGTAAGTCGCGGCCGTTACCACTTGCCCACCACTGCTCTCGAAGTTGAGTATGCCTGAACAATAAGTAAGATCTTTTATTTTATTTATTTGGGAAACTATAAATGCTGAAATTGGAAACTTTTGCAAAATACAATATTATACCCGTAAAGTAAAATTAGTTCTAACTAACGAGTTTATTCACCTCGTTGTTATTAATTGGATACACACTAATACTTAAATAGTTATCGATTTATTGAAAACTATTTACATGAATATTAATTGTGTTTAATTAATAGAGATATTACAAATTATAAAGTTTAGCTAATGTTTATTGCCCTATGTTGTCCTACCATTATTTTTATAAATAATGGTAGGACAACACATTATGTAACTAAAGGATAGTGCTGTATAAAAACCATGCAGGTTTTAAACCTAGCCTTCTTTATATTTTTATTAAAATATCTTTTTTTCTTTCTTTATCTTTAATATCTTTTTCTTACTGAAAGCCCGACCACCTTCAGCAATCCTAACTAATATTATAAATGCGAAAGTAAGTTTGTTTGTAACCTTTTCACGCCTAAACCACTGAACCGGTCGGTTGGCCGGTCGTCGGTCGCCGGTCGCTTCGGTTTTCTTAGTTTATAATGTCATATCCCCATAATTCTCCGTCCGTCGAGGGGTCCGTGGCTAAATAATAAAAGCCGCACAGGTCGATCGATCAGGTTAAGCTACACTTGCCGCGGTTGGTCTGTGGATGGGTGACCATCTTTACATACCGAGACCCCTCCGAGTCTCGGAAAGCACGTTAAGCCGTTGGTCCCAGCTGTCATTCGTGGATCTGTGACAGTCGTTACGGGTAGTCAGAAGCCCGAACATCTGACAACCAGTCTTACCAAGGGGTATCGTATTACCCAGTAACTGGGTTGTGGAGGTCAGATAGGCAGTCGCTCCATGTAAAATACTGGTATTCAGCTGCATCCGGTTAGACTGGCAGCCGACCCCAACATAGTTGGGAATAGGCTAGGCAGATGATGATCCCCATAATTCTCACTGCCTAGCCTTTTAGTGTCGGCTTCCAGTCTAACCGGATGCAGTTGAATGGAAGTTATGGAAACACTAGCTTCTGCCCGCGACTTCGTCTGCGTGAAGTTTCTGGTTCCCCGTCCCACCCCATAGCATTGCATTGCCTGCCCGCGCTATTAGGTACTTCTGTTTCGCTTAGCGATCTTTAGACTATTTTGTTCGGCTCCTTATTGCTCCTAGAGTGATGATAAGTATCCTATCGTCTTTTTCAGGAATTGGGCTATCAACTGCAAAAAAACATTTTCAAATCCGACCGGTAGTTTCAAAGATTAGCGCGGTCAAACAAACAAACACTTCAGCTTTGTTATTAGTAGCTATAGATTGTGCCGAAACAACAACAACAAACAACAAGGCTTCTGTGGCTTTTCAGTGTATTATATAATGTTTTAAACTCTGCGATATACTTTTTGAATATTAATAAAAAAAATTTAAAAAAAACTGGTCTAAGGGCTAATTTCCCAATCAACAGATAGTTTTTATTCGTGGAATAAAATTAACGTCTGACAGATTTTGTTTGGAAGAACTGTCAAAAATTCAAAACTATTCTTCGGTTAAAATAATCTGGCGTTGGAAAATCTAATTTAACTAGCCTGTACTGTCCCACTGCAGGGCAAAGGATTTTTTTTTTGGGTGGGAAATCATCAAATAAGGGGATCATTCCCGCTCTGGACGGAGCGGAAGGGAGTGTCAGACTCTTACTGACGAAAACCCACCCGTGTTCCTTCCTTAGCCCTTTATGTACCGGGCCAACGGTAACCCTGTCGGACAATCCCGCTGACCCGGCAGGCTTCGGCCCTGACGGGCCCTTCGTTTGATGCTGAGATCTCTTTGAGGCGCGCGTGGAACACGTACGCGCCGTCCGGCACGGGCCTGGTCCTGTTTGGACGATGAGCTGCCCATTACTCTCCGCCCGCAGGCCCACGCCTACGGTGCACGGTGGCCGGAAGTCGTCCCATGGCGTGGTTTGAGGCCTACCTACGGTAGGTGTCACGCTCGTCCCGCCATCTTCGTCTCGGCCTGCCACGATGGCGTCGTGCGTTTAGTGGAACCCAATCGGTGGTTCTCTTAGCTCAATTATTCAAACATGTCCGGCCCAGTCCCACTTAAGTTTAGCGGCTTTTTGGGTAACGTCTGTTACGAGTCATCATCATCATCATTTTCAGCCGAAAGACGTCCACTGCTGGACATAGGCCTCCCCCAAGCACCTCCACTTCGACCGGTCCTGTGCTTACCACATCCATCCGCGTTCCTGCGGCCTTTACAAGGTCATCAGTCCACCTTGTGGGAGGCATTTCAACGCTACGTCTTCCGGTACGCGGTCGCCACTCCAGAACCTTTCGGCCCCATCGGCCATCTGTTCTGCGAGCAATGTGACCTGCCCACTGCCACGAGCCACACCACCACTGCCACTGCCACTGTTACGAGTATCTTAGTATTTTTCGTTGGAAAAATCAGCCCTGAATCATCTGAAATCGACAATACGCTAATATCAAAGCGGGGTCATCAATGTCTATTCCTTCATTGTATCCACCACAATCGACTAACAAATATCTCCACAATTTACATCATCAAAAAGTAATTACATTCCCTTTAAAACGGCGGCTATAAATCAATTACTATCCATCGCTGTAATTGCCACCCAGAACGGACAGACAGACAGACAGTCTTTACGCAGACATTGTTATTAAATATTAATTTCCAATCAATTTTCGATTACGGACGCAAATTAAGCGAACACTTTCGTTATTTTTGGGAGACATTACTGTTAATTATTTTGTTGTTTGATGTTTTTAAGGATAGTTTACTTATTTGGGACTGGTTTGCTCTTTAGTTTAGCTTGTATAGCGATTATTGTGAACATACAATAAACAAAGAACTTTATGCGCCCCGCGGTTTCACCCGCGTATGTGTCGATCCCGTGGGAATATCGGGATAAAAAGTAGCCTATATGTTAATCCAGGGTGTCAGCTACCCCCATACAAAATTTTATCAAAATTGGTCCAGCCGTTTGAGCGTGAAGAAGTAACAAACATAAACACACACAACGACTGTCAAAGATCAACGAATGACAGCCGGGACCAATGGCTTAGCGTGCTTTCCGAGGCTCGGTGGTCGCAAAGGTCTCGATATGTAATGGATGGTCACCCATCCACGAACCGACCGCGGCAAGTGTAGCTTAACCTTTCATCGACCCGTACGGCTGTTATCATTTAGCCACGGGCCCCCTGGCAGAACAGGCACCAGACAATATACACAACATTACAACTATTATTACACAAGCAACGAGTCCATAGATGATGTCAATCATAGCAGATAAACACAAGAGAAATACACATAATCATTTCAGTTTATAAATGAACTAGCAGCGCCACGCAATGTCACCCGCATAAGTGTCGATCCCGTCGGAATATCGGAATAAAAACTATCCTATGTCCTTCCCCGGAATGCAATCCATCTCTCTGACAAAATTTTATCGAAATCCGTTCAGTGGTTTAGGCGTGAAGAGGTAACATACAGACAGACAGAAAAAAGGTACTTTCGAATTTATAATATTAGTATGGATTAATATTGATGAATCTTAATTCCGTATTACGCTGAAAAGCGTCACAATATAGAGGTATCGTCGAAAAGCTTTTTTTTTTTTGATGTGGCATTTTTTACTCACCCCGAACTGGGCGATATTAAAATCTTAATTCCTTTATAATACACGTTATATCCGGGGCAGCGGGATTGTCCGAAAGGGTTACGTGGCTGCCCCGGAACATAAAGGGCTAAGGAAGGAACACAGGTGGGTTTTAGTCAGTAAGAGTCTGACACTCCCTTCCGCTCCACCCAGAGTGGGAGGGATCATTGGATGATCTACCATCCTCAAAAAAAATTAAAAATAATACACGTTATATAAACATTTAAGAATATAATATAAAAATTGTAGCCCATCGGCATCAGGAACAGGGTCCAAGCTGCCCGTGGTCAGGGCTCTAGTGAGAGGAACCTCATGGCTATGCGTGCCGTGTCCAGGACTACTGCTTTCTGAATCAAGCCCGTGACCCAGCTGCTCAACGAGAGCCTCCTGAGTTATGGTCGAGGCTCTCCGCCATAAGACCGTCACGTTTAGGCTCCTACAAGGACAAACAGGCGCGACACGCGATAAAATCGCGCGCTACACAAAGGCACCGCTCGTTTGAAGGAGTCTTTTATCGGTACAACGATTTCTGAGTCCACGTCCCACACAACCTCGTGTATTAAGTCAAGATACAACCTCGTGTGCTAAGTCAAGATACAACCTCGTGTGTTAAGTCAAGATACAACCTCGTGTGCTAATTCAAGATACAACCTCGTGTGCTAAGTCAAGATACAACCTCGTGTGCTAAGTCAAAATACAACCTCGTGTGCTAAGTCAAGATACAACCTCGTGTGCTAAGTCAAGATACAACCTCGTGTGCTTAGTCAAGATACAACCTCGTGTGCTAAGTCAAGATACAACCTCGTGTGCTAAGTCAAGATACAACCTTGTGTGCTAAGTCAAGATACAACCTCGTGTGCTAAGTCAAGATACAACCTCGTGTGCTAAGTCAAGATACAATCTCGTGTGCTAAGTCAAGATACTTAGATCTTAACTTATTGTTACACGTTGTAATTGTGTCTCATTGGTTAAACTACTTATTTTAACCGTCCAGGCACAAAGGAATGTGGATTAGTGATTCCCATCCACAAGCAGTTCACAATAAATGGGGCTTAACCGCAAAATATGACAGAACAAAAAACAAAACACAACAACATCAACAACACAACAACAACCGCACCATAACATACCTGACTATAATGAGCAACAATAGTGTTTCCTTATTTACTAGCTTTTGAACGTGGCTTCGACCGCATGGAGGTCGGGAATTATACTACGGGAACGTACTACTAGAATAAATAGTAGATTATGCACCGAGGGGCTAAAGTTGTGTCTTATGTCACGGGCGTCATATTGAATCTCGAGCGCAATGAAGGATTCGGGATTTAACTCCCGAGCGCAGCGAGGGAGTTAAGAGTTTAACTCACGAGCGAAGCGAGGGAGTTAATACAAGAATCCTGAATGCAGCGAGGGATTCAAGCTAGCCCAAGGCAAAGACACCTTTAGCCCAGAGGAGGATACTCTACTACACCTACTGTGAGAAAATAATAGCCATAGTACGAAAATTCGCGCCTTTATTGCGTCTACCAATAAGTAGCCAAGACACGATCAATTTGATTTAAAAAAAAAAAAGTCTCTTCTCGGTTTTGTCCTGTGTGTCTATTGATATCACTCTCATGGAAGTGGCGTTTGTGTAAACTAAGCTTTATACAGGGCTGGTAGAATGGTTTTGGATGATTGGCTGTATGCATTTTGAATTTAGAACGTCATTGGAGACGCTCGTGAAAATATCGTATTTTTGATAAAATGTGATAAATCGACTGTAGTTTAGATAGGTTTTATTATTTATTTATTTATTCACAAAATCCACAGCAATCTTAGCGCAGTTTACTTAAAATAAATTAACTAATGTTACAGCCAATTACTATTACGGTTTTACGGCGCGGTACGGTATTTGTTGTTATTAATGCCAGTTTTAATGTTATTCCATTCCTTTTAAAAAATGGTTCGTAGTTATCTAATTATTCTTACAATATTATGTCTTCGAAAACATGGCAACGATATGAAGAAGCAGTCGTTATGATTTTGTAGGAAATCAAGAATTTATCCACGCGTAGTAAGGGTTTCGAGAATAGCTTTCCTCTTTCTGGCACCAAAGAGTGTTTGTTAGTACTATACTGCCAATTTAGCTGAGCATGTGAGATTCCAAATTCAAATCACATTATTGACCAGCGGGTCATAATGAAATCCAGTACAACATTATTGACCGGCTGTGCCCCCGGCCACTAATGACTCACTTTAGGTTAAGGTTGCTTGACATATAATTTGACATTTTCGAGCAGGTGGTGTGAAAAAAGTATTATATGTGTTAATCCAGATTAACACATATTATAATACGAAATTATGCGAAATTTCATCCAAATCTGATTAGTCGTTTTTGCATGATTGAGTAACAACTTTGTCTGCAATCCAGGATGAAAAGACCCTATGTCCTTCTCCAGGTCATGGCCTGATTTCATCCAAATTTCATCTAAATCCGTTCAGCTGTTTTAGCGTGAAAGCGTAACAAAAAAAAACAAACTGAATTTCACATTTAAAATATTATAGGTAAGAATTAGGATTTAGTAGGACTGGGTATTTCATTTACAAAACGTTACTATGTAAATAACTATTATCTTGACTAATAAAGATAAACAGTATTACGATTTAAACATTATCAAACAATGTATCCTCTTAAATCCAAAACCCATTATCCCCACGTTGACGTAGTAATACACAATATTTACATTTAATAGCTGCTCCGTTTACATTTCGCAAGCTGATTACTGTATCATTTTTGGTATGGTAGCACTGAGATTAAGGCCCTAGCTTCAAAATGAATTGAAGTTTGATGGGCGTGGCTTATTTCCCTCGTACCCGGAGAGTGGTGTTTCTATCTTCTGTGGTCGGTCACCACGTCGGCGAAAACTTATCTAGGCCCTAATAGGCGTGACGACAGTATCAAATAATCAAAAATTTTATGATGTTAGGGGAAAATACATATTAAAAGGATTTAAAACAGTGATTTAGTTTAATTTAAAAACTTGAGATTAATCGGATTTTCACTAAAATAAAAGATTAAAATACTGCAGTCGGCCATTTTGACTGAAACACCAATCACAGCGCATGACGTCACGCCTATGTAAACATCACTGTGGTTCACAGAGTAGGGGAGGTAAGCCTAAAACGGGTAGCCCGCCTAAAACGGGTATGCTTTTTAAATTGCGCACCTTTATTGCTAATAAGAATGTGTGCGTGCAGTGCGCGGCGCCTGCCACTCTCCAATCACAGGGAGCCGGCGCGCTTCTCTGGCGGACACTAGTTCACGGTAAGATAAGAAAGAAGTTTTTTGCTATTTCCACTAAAAAAAATTTAGTTACATTACTTTTGAATACTCGAAAATGGTTTACAATATGTTCTTACTAGTTTTGTGTTATGATTTTGCAACAAATAGACGTTTTATTTGTGTAATAGGTTGGCGTTTATTATTTCGGTTTTAAGGATATGAGTCGATTGAAAAAAATACATGCTTGTGCGCAAAAAGGGTAGGGGCAAAGCGGGTGCCCGTTTTGCCCATACCCGATTTGCCCTGTATAATTTCATTGACTGCTTATTAGTTCTTTTATTTTTGCAGATGGTAAATAAATACAAAAGAAAGACTGCAAATGCATCGTGGGATGAAGGAGTTATGAAGCTTGCGATAGAAGAAGCTCTCAAAACTTCCGTCAATGGTGCAGCAAAAAAATATGGCATCAACCTTTCGACTTTACAGATAGGTACATGTAAAGTAAGGATGTCAAAAAAAATCTAGGATGATTTTACAGCAGCTCAAGAATTAGAGCTAGTTGAGTATCTATTTCACATGGACAATCTGTTTACGTTGCCAACTCATTACGTTGTCTACAAAGTGCCGCAACCATTCCAAGAATACTGGTCCATTGATCCAAGCATTGTCACTGCAAGTAGCTGATGATCCTGGTGGAGCTCCATCTGAGTTATGATTGTTATGAAATAGTTCTAGTCATTGATTGACGTTAATCTCATGTAATTCAGTCCCTACCCGCTTTGCCCAAAAGCCCTACCTGCTTTAGGCCCCCCCTACGGGCAAAACGGGTAATTCGAATGGTAAAGATTCTTGTTATTTTTTTATTCTTAATGTACAAAACTATTAAATATGTCATTTATTTTATAGTCCTTGATAACTAAACATTTCAAAATATACAAATAAATTTTCAATTTGTATCTATAAGTTGTTTTTTTTTACCATCAACCTTAGCTTACCCGTTTTGGGCTACTCTCCCCTACACTATAGATAGTATACTGACAACATTTGATGTTTACCTAGGCGTGACGTCAGATCCGACGCCATGACACTGTGAGCTGTTTTCGCGCCCTATTGAAAAAATATTAGAAAAATGGCTTCAAACTTCGTTAAACTTTAGTTTATTACCGAAATATAGGTGTTTTCGTAAATAGTAAATGTGTACGTACATTACGGAAGAGGATTTGAAAATCATTCGTCATGCCTATTCACTACGACCACTTAAGGCGGTCAAAAAGTTGTTTTTATAAAGCAGTGTATCTCGACCGTAAATAATTTTGACCAAAAAATCTTATTTTAATACAGTGATGGAACTCAAATCATAATTAAACATACATTAATGTATTAAGAAAATCTTCAAATACACCTCTTCATTGTCTTTAAAAGCAGTTTATCCCTTCATTAACAATTTTAATTATAATTAAAAATATGCCATTCTAATGCCAAACTGCATTCAGTGATGGATTATTTATTATTAAATAGTTTCTGTAAATAGATAATTGCTTCATATTTAGCAATAATTACCAGTGTTGTGTCATGCTTTAGGTTATGTAAGCCCCTTAAAGATTCCATACTTTGAAACCACGTCAATTTCTTAGTAAATCACGACATCTCCGATTTTTTTAGAAATGTCAGTTGCTAGGTTTTAAAATTACACAGCCGATCTGCTATTAACGTATTCTCTATGACACAATGGCGTGATTTGAACTGTCAAAATAGATGTTGTTTGTTGTGTTGTCACTGGCTTTGTAAATGACATTATTAATAGTACCTAGATTGTTTGCCAAGGGAGCAAACAACTATTTTGAAGGCGAGAGTGTTTCTTTGAATCCAGAGCGGAGCACGTCACTCGAGCTCAACTCGAGCTTAAATAGTGTTGTTCCCGAGGTGGACACTCCTTTTTATCACCCTCTATGAAAAAATAAGTAAGTGCAACTTATGAATAAGAATAGTACGTTTATTTTTACCGACTTCAAAAAAAAGGAGGGTAACAATTCGACACGTATGTATGTAATATTATTGGAATTGCATTATATTCACATATGATAATCTATTAGGGCTTCCAAACAAATGTACAAAATTTTATAGACGTATGTATGTATGTATGTACAGTGGACTGCATCAATTGGTTACCCCAGTTGTATGAAAATAATACAACTGGGGTAGGTACCCAATTGATGCAGCCAACCGTACATACAACATACATACGTCTATAATTTTTATTTTATTTTAGATGCGGAGAAATGCGTGGACATAAATATGTATGTCCACGCATTTCTCCGCATCTATTATCTCTATAAGGTGTAAAAAAATTAACCTTACAAACTTTAAGAGGTGCTTTAGACCATTGGACTGAACAACTTTCACTATGAGACCAACTCTGAAATCACGAAAAAAAATCCACTGTTTAATACAAAAGTTCATTACCTACTTGATCAAAATGTATGAAACAGCGGATCTTATTTTCGTGATTTCAAAGTTGGTCCCATAGTGAAAGTTGTTCAGTCCAATGGTCTAAAGCACCTCTTAAAGTTTGTAAGGTTATTTTTTTTACACCTTATATATCGGATCTATATCGGATCGTGACCATTTTTTTTATTGGCTTACATTTACTTCAACTTAGGGAACAGTGCAAGATTCATCAAAATCGATTGTGACGGCCTGGCTTATTGATACGAGCTACGGGTGTAGTGTCAAAGGGAAAACATCTCAAAACCTTGGTCAAATTCTAGTGCAATATTTACAAGAAAACTATTACCTTCTTATTAATTATACAATAAATAAATAAATTACAAACAAATATTCTTCCAGTTTTTACTTAAAACTAAAAATTACGAAATAAAAAGTAATTTAAAAAAAATTACCGGACTAAACTAATATTTATCTTCTGTCCTTTTCTTAATGCAATAGAAAGAAAAAGATGGCTGAACTTAAATTTAGTTTAGTTTGTGAACAACAGAATCGGCGCCAATATCTACTTTTGGTGTTTCAATACTCAATACTTTATTTATTTATTTATATATACTTTATTGTACACCACAAAAATACATAACATGAAAAAGATACATCACACACCACAAAATATACAATGGGCGGCCTTATCGCTTTCTGCGATCTCTTCCAGGCAACCTTCGAATGGACAGTGATTTTCCAGGACATAAAATGCGGCTGTCGTTGGTGCAAATATTATGTATACAATACACTAAAATAGATACACAGATATATACATATCCAAAATTATAGATACATAAATACATACATACTAAATTGTATAAGCAACGAAAATAAAAGAAGACAGTAGTCCATTGCAGTTAGGACAACATGATCACAACGACAAGTAGTGTTCCTTCACGAGTCTTATTGCATTCCATAATGTGTACATATGACAGTTGGTACCTATGTTAAAACATCGAATCAATTATGGACCCTGTCGGATACAGAAAAGTTAATTTTTAATAGGAGAGAGGATGAAGGCGCTATTTGTTAAGAAAAAAAAAATATCATGAAGCTTTTGTGGTATTTATATTTGTATTTATATATTATATATTGCACGATTTACATTATTAACATTACAAATTATAATAAACTAATATTTACAATTTTATTGAGTCTCTTAGAATGTTATTATTATTAATTGTGCACTCTTTAGCATATTCATTTTAAAATTAATTCGGAATAATGACGAACTTTGACCATTTATCCCAGGACTGTATAAGTTACAAGTCACGGCAACAACAATGGAATCGGACAATAAACCGAAATCGGAATGCTACTGATACCGCAATCAACGTAGCCACCTACTGGGCATAAACAATATAACAAAAAAGAAAAGAGGAAGACTACCATCGACACAAAAAAAAAAAAAAAATAAACGATGACAGCATTCCTCAAACACAATACCACTTCCTTACGAGTATTTCCATTCTTCATAAAACCTCTTCCATTTTAAAATTGAATGATGCTTCTGTATAAGGGGGTAAGCAGTCCAGTTAATCAGGCTACCCCAGAGAGGCTGGGCTACAAGATAACTGCATTACTTTGATGTGGATCCGCTCATTGATTCCACGAATTATGTCGCTCTCTCTCTTCGGGTAGGGATAGCAGAAAAAGTTTACAAAAAAATATATAATAAATTAATTTGACGATTTTATGTTTGAGGCGTTTGAATCTGAAACAAAGAATGATTAAAATTGTCTGTTTGTGTGTAAAAAACTGTCACTCTTTAAATATTATTTTCCGGTTTCTTCTAGGCTTAATTTAAATTAAACCCGCTTTTCGTGTCTGTCTGTGTGACCCCATTGTTCTTCTAAACCTATGCAACGGATTTTGATGCAGTTTTCACCATCAATTAGAGAATTTATTCAGATTCCATTAAATCCATTCCATTGGTTCCATAATAAATAAATCTCGATATTTAATCCAGTTATTGGTTTTCATCGCATACCAATTGTTTTCCAAAGTCCCTCTCTCGCAAAACTCTCTAAGGAATAATCCAATTCTCAGCGATAAAACTCCGATAATTATCGACAACTACCGACACGCGAACAACATTCAGTTATTATATCGATACTTAGTTATTTAGTTGTTTTCAAACAAGCTCGAATTTCGGCTGAAGTTTTGACCTAATTTTAGTTATGTATAAAGTTTTCTTCACACAATAAGGGACAGACATAGTCTGATAGAACTAGTTAGGCTGAAAACTGAGCCTAGGTCGAGCATACTTTGGTCAATGATAATGGTTAAAGTTTCTTATTTAATGAAGTTGGACTGTCTGCCACCAACACACTCGGTCACTGATGTAATCAATAGCGCCAATTCTGTTGTTCAGAAACTAAACTAAATTTAAGTTCATGCATCTTTTTCTTTCTATTTCATTAAGAAAAGGACAGAAGATAAATATTAGTTTAGTCCTGTCAAATTAAGATACTCCATAGACAACTTTAGACGAGATTAAAAAATTGGCTACTAAAATACGTCAATTTACGCCAGGCGCCGACTAATTTGACAGGACTAAACTAAACTTCTTTAACATTTATCTGTAAAACTTATCTTCTGTCCTTGTCTTAATTAAATAGAAAGAAAAAGGTGCCTGAACTTAAATTTAGTTTAGTTTGTAACCACAGAATCGGCGCCATAGTATCACTCACTAAATTACAATAGAGAAAAAAATAAAAACTTATTCACCAAACTTATTAATGAAGACATGTGACATCTACCAACCTGCACGGGCCCGGCGTTGTAGATTACAGCCCCCTCCCTCGAAGAGAGGCAGCCTGTGTTCCAGCAGTGCGGAACATTATAATCTGATTTTACATTTATGACTTTGATCTTGTTCATGTCAAGTATGAAATTGATGTACTTACAGACGCCAGCACATCAAGCTACTACAATCTGTCAAATTTCTTTAATAGATTTTCAACTTTATCGCTAAAGCATAAGTTGATTGGGAAAATTTGACAGTTTCGTGTAGCTTGATGTGCTGGCGTCTGTACACCTTCTATATATAATTTACCTCTCTCGAACTTAATGCGTTTTATAGCCATATACCTATGTTTCCTTATTTTGTAATTTGTCTGTTTGTTGCCATAATCCCTTAACCGTCTTTTACGATACCTACGGATTAATTCACGATCTATAAATAATTAAATAACACACACATTAATGAATCTCAAGAGTTTGTTTGTTTATTTGGACGCGCTAATCTCTAGTCGGATTTAAAAAATCTATACTAATATTCTAAAGTCAAAAGTAGCTCTGTCTGTCCGTCTGTATGTTACCTTTTCACGCCAAAACTAGTGAACGGATTTCGATAAAATTTAGCAAAAAAATAGATTACATCCTGGGAAAGGACATAGGATAGTTTTTATCGACATACCTTGCGGGCAGAGCCGCGGACGGAAGCTAGTATCATATATTTTTCTGATTTTGTTTACTGGGGGTCGGCTCACAGTCAGAAGCCAGTAGGTACTCGTAGAATGCAGTGATCGACTCACTCTAAAGTAGGAAGGCTTGTGACTACCGCAGAGGAGTTCTTTTAATTAATGCTAGACATGTTAGTCCAACAAATAGACTAAAAACACCAAGCAAATTGTAAAGCTTTTTAATTATGTTACAAACTACCCTCGCTTCCCGATAATAAAAAAAACACAACATAAAATAAAACCGTTAGAAACCGCTTACTCCTATCCGATTAATTAACCATTCTTGTACAGAGAAAATAGAAAAAAGAATAGACAAGAATGAACAGATTGTTTTGCTAACCCTACCACTTAGAGAAAAAGATCCCTGTTTTTATTCAACGGAGAAAAAAGCTCGCCTTTGCGTTGCATTAGTGCGATTGTCTTTAATAAAGTATTTTTTTTGCTAGCCCTCCTTGTTGAGGGATTTTATTTTTATTTATTGCAACTAGGTTTAGTTCTCAACCTTATTAGGTTACCATTGCCTTTTATTGAGTTTACTAACTGCGCCCCGCGGTTTCACCCGCATAAGTTTCGATCCCCGGGGAATATCGAGATAAAAACTACCCTAATTCCTTTTCCGGCATTCAAACTGTCTCTAAACCAAATTTCATCTAAATCGGTTCAGCGATTTAAGCGTGAAGAGGTAACAGATAGACACACTTTCGCATATTAATAATATTATACAGGTGTGTCGTAATTAGTGGTCCAGAGTAAAAGAGTCGATACACTGTATTCTTATGTATCACATACCGAAATTTTAACCATTTTCAGTTACACATTTTTTTTTTACACAATATGCTCCTAAAGTCATATGATTTGCTATTGAAATTGGAAACAAATTAATTTCTTTAAGTACCTTTGGCTTTACAATACAAAAAAACTGGCCAAGTGCGAGTCGGACTCGCACACGAAGGGTTCCGTACCACAAGGCAAAAACGCCAAAAAAAAACATGTTTGTTGTATGGGAGCCCCCCTTAAATATTTAATTTATTTTGTTTTTAGTATTTGTTGTTATAGCGGCAACAGAAATACATAATTTGTGAAAATTTCAACTGTCTAGCTATCGCGGTTCTTGAGATACAGCCTGGTGACAGACAGACGGACAGACGGACAGACGGACAGACGGCCAGACGGACAGACGGCCAGATGGACAGACGGACAGACGGACAGATGGACAGACAGCGAAGTCTTAGTAATAGGGTTCCGTTATAAAGGGTTTGGATACGGTAATACACACATTCAAGAGTAATAATAAAAAAACATAATTAAAAAATATTGATATTTGTTGAAATTACAGTCAAATTCGTGAAGCAAGGTACAGAAATTTAAAAAAGCAATTTTTTTTTTTTTCGGAGCCCCTAACTGAAAATGGTTAAAATTTCAGTATGTGATACATAAGAACACAGTGTATCGACTCCTTTGCTCTGGACCACAATTTACGACATACCCTGTATATTAGTATGGATTTTGTAAAGGGGTCCGTGGCAAAATAATAACAGCCGCACAGGTCGATCGATCAGGTTAAGCAACGCTTGCCGCGGTTGGTCCGTGGATGGGTGGCCATCTTTATACACCGAGACTCCTCCGTGCCTCGGAAAGCACGTTAAGCCGTTGGCTGTCATTCGTGGATCTTTGACAGTCGTTACGGGTAGTGAGAAGCCCGAAAGTCTGACCCAGTAACTGAGTTTTGGAGGTCAGATAGGCAGTCGCTCCTTGTAAAATACCGACGCCGACCCCAACATAGTTGGGAAAAGGCTAGGCAGATGATGAGTATGGATACCACTTGTTTTTTTTTTGGGGTTTTCAAGGTTGAATGGCGGGAGTTATTCCGTTCTGATCCCCTGAACCCCCAAGATCCCCTGCTTGTTTGTCTTCTGTTTTAATCTTTGTCTTATCCGACGATCTGTGTAAATTAATGACTTATACTTATTGTTAAATAAAATAGCTGGCTGCTTCGTTAGTGGTCGTAAGCGGTCCTGTGTTCGATACCCAAGTCGAGCAAAGGGTTTTCGGGTTTTTTCCATCTGGAATCTCAGTAGTAGCCCGGAGTCTGGATTTATACCTGGTTGATGGCAAAGTGCACACCCCCTGTTAAATGTGGCTTAAATATACCAACTTTAACAACCGTATTCAGCATTGGACAAACTAGAGTCGCAATCTATACTCATTGTAAATGCGAAAGTAACTTGGCCTGTCTTTGTGTCTGTCTGTCTATCTGTATGGCCTGTCTTTGTGTCTGTCTGTCTGTCCCTGGCACCTCATTAACGGCATAACTATGTAAATGTCTATAACTGTCTTTTTATTATTTGACATTCAATTCTAATGACAACAATTCTAATTTGCGGTTGTAATGGCAATCATATCACTTAGTTTTAGTAGATTTTTATATTTTATTTATCCTTCTGATAGATTCTTATTTTGTAAATGTGAGGACCTTGTAGGCCTTGCAGACTTTAGATCTGTAGATATATTTTTATTATAACAAGTACCTGGTACTTGTTAACAGGCCTACGCCGTCCTCCCATACCTGCTGCAATTAGAAAACATTGTAAAAACCAATTATCTAGAAAAAGAGTACGTAACCTACCGTTTCTTACCGGTTCTTCTCCATAGGAAACGAACAATTGGAACCGTGCACCTAGCTTATGACGTTTCATAAGTGCCCATTTAGGTTTATGAGAAATAAAATATTTTAATTTAGATTTTGATGATATGTTAAATTTTCACGCCTGGATGAAATTTAGCATAGAAATGGACCATGACTTAGTTTAGGACATAAAGGATACTTTTTGTCCCAGTAGCACTTTCCCCTAGGATAATTTACAACATACACACGGGCGAAGCCGCGAAAATAAAAGTATTAGGTACCGCTTAAATCAGAGTCAGCATAAAACTCAATTCAATAACTATAAAAGCGAAATATGCTAACAATTCTTTTATATTATACCATTAATAATGCTTAATGTTGCGTTAAAATTGCTTTGCTTACCCCAGTAAGCTATATTGAGTACTAGCTTCCGCCCGCGGCTTCGCCCGCGAGGTATGTCAATAGAAACTATCCTACGTCTTTCCCCGGGATGCAATCTATCTCTCTGCCAAATTTTATCGAAATCCGTTCAGTGGTTTAGACGTAAAAAGGTAACATACAGACAGACAGACAGAGTTACTTTCGAATTTATAAATATTAGTATGGATAGTAATAGTATGGATAGGACCCAATTGAGTGGCTCATGGCTAAATTATAGGCCGATATTGATAAGACAGAGATTAAAACAGAAGACGAACTAGCTGGGGATCGAGGAGGGGGTGGAGTGGGTTCAGGGGATCAGACCGGAATAACTGTGTAGTGACTGAATAGTGACTGCTCTCAACACATCGAGGTCTCTCCGTGCCTCACACTTCATGTTAAACAGTCAGTCGCGATTCAAATAATCAACTCAGCCTATCACAGTCCACTGATGGACATAGGTCTATCCCAAAAGTTAAGCCACAACACTAGGTTCTCCATCTTCCGCATCCAGTCTGACATAGCCACTTTTTAGAGGTCCTCAGTCCATCAAGGTGGGGGGCTCCCCTTGCTAGCCAAGCCGATACGCAGTCTCCTCTCAAGGATTCGTCTGCTCCAAACGGAATGGACCCAATAAATGTCTTAAATCCTACTAAAACTATAAACACGAAAGTTGTTAGGATGGATGGATGTTGTTTTCCCTTTCACGCAAAAACTGCTGAACGGATCTTGATGAAACTTTACAGTTATAGCTTAGGTATACATCAGAATAACACGTGGAATACTTTTTGTACCGATATTCTCACGGGATCCATACTTATGCGGGTGAAGTGAGGCGCTCCTAGTACTTTATAAAATTCTAAAAATCATTAATTCATTCACTCATCGACAGCAGACAACGTATAGCCTAAACTACTGGTTCAAAAAGCATGCTTTTGTAGCGGTATCTACAACGCCACATGCGAACAACGCGTCATACTGACGTCACGCAAAATCCTGCATCTCGCAAGCAGAGTTTACCGCGCAACTAGCATATACAACAGCCCGACATGAATCATCGGGCAGTTACCCGCCAGAACAACACCCGTCTGGTCAGAGGATCCTCCCTTTTCTATGGAGCATGAGTGAACTTTACACCCTATCCCTCATACCTCTATAAGCACTCGGGCGACTAGAATCAATTCTATTTTATCGTCATTTTTGACGTTCAAAAGTGCCTTTTATGTGCCTATTTGAAATAAATACTTTGACTTTGACTTTGACACTCAGCTTGTCCTTTCACAAAAGCGCGTTGTTGGATTTTCAATTTTCGACGCTGAGCCGAGCATTGAAAATCTAACAGCACACTTTCATTTAGGCAGTTCATCCAGCCGCCCTCTCAGTATTCACCCCAATTTTGATCATTATAATCTTTCACACAATCATCCATCATTTCTTTGGGCTTCCCCTAGGCTTCATTGTGTACATACATTACATACAGGGTGGCTGTAACATCGACGAGCAACAATGATATCAGTACCTGATCCTGGAACCCCTTTTTTTGTTTTTGGTGGCAAACCTTCAAAAGGCGCCCGATCTTTGGGGATAAAACCAGGGAGTGTGGGATTTTTAGCTCACTAAAACCACCCCTGTGGTCACCATCTGCACTATGAAAGGGGCATCCTCTCAAAAGACCAATCCGGAGCCCCCTCTGCAGCAACGCCTGTTAGTGCACATCTCTGGGGAGACTGTAAAGGGGTCTGTAGCTGTGCAGGTGTGCAAGGCAGCACATGACCACTGTGCGCCGTCTTCCCTGAGGTCACTCAGTGGGCCGACAGAGTCCCCACTCTAAGCGACCGCGACTTCATATTCCCTCCTGCCTTAGATGATGCAGGTGGGGTTTCGGCGTGGCGCCGAAGCCTTCTTCTCCGAGCGGTATCAGGATTCTGGAACCCCTAGAGGAGAAATTTTAGACGGTTATGAAAGAAAAGCCAACTAACTTCGACTGGCCAATTCTTCGCTTGCCTTGGTAACGCCCGCCTGATTTGCGACCACCCTCCCACCGGAGTCCGGCCATCAAGCAGCCTGCTGTGTTTCGTCGATGCGTGGGAATTCCAGTACCTTAGGCATCTTCTGGGCACTCTCGTTCCATCATAGACCTAATCCATTGCTTTCCATCAGGCGTGATCGAGGTCAAGAGCGGGCCCATTCAGAAAAAAAAAGCTGTTTCATAGAAAGTTGCAATGTCTTCGAGGTCTAAATGTATGGAACAGCAAATTTTTATGTAGCAAGTTGGGCGTCGTTGTCTTACCACTCTGTATACCTAACGTATTGTTTTAAACGCCATCTCAAAAAGCGGCCTACCGCAGAATCACTCGCGTTACGAATAACAGTTAGCTCCGGCTCAAAGATGTTCTAATGAAAACTGTGAGGCGGGGTCACAGTTACAGCGGATAGATAAGTCTAAGTATTACAAACTTTTGCTGCGAATACTCTATGTGGAAAGCGCCAAGGTAGCCCGCAAAATTCAAATATTCCTCCTTTTTTTTGCAATTTGCAGGTCAGTATCAGGTTGTATTATTCTTGATGAAGGTGTCCAGCTCTTCATCACCGTTTGGACCGGCCTCGATGTCGCTTGCCATTAAGAGGGATCCGTTGGGCCTTTAGTTTGGTCCGTATGACATGCGGCAGATGTGTTCAGCCTAATTCCATTTTAGCGTGGCACCTTTCCAAGTGACATTAGTTATATTTAGCCTTTATTTCTCGTAAATCACTGAAACTGACAAACAAGCCATGGAAAGTTAAAACACAAGCTATTTGCGCCACACAACATTTCATAGCACTTAGGCAAAACTTAAACAATACATCCCCCAAGTGGGCTTTATAAGCAACATTTATAGGGTCAAGTGGGGGTAAAAAGAGGGGAAAATTAGGGTGAAAAGAGGGAAAACTTGTACGTAACAATAAACAGTTTCCATCGCGATAATTTGAAGTATAAATTATAGCTTAAGGAAATAATAAAAGTTAGTATAATTTTCCTTGCTCACATTTTCCTGTTAAAAAGTTAACATTTTTATTTTCGCGCCGTTTCTTCCTAGTTTGTGACACAATATTGTTCATCAGAAATGGTTGGGGACACACGGATATTACGAATTGCATAAGTTACTGTTATTTTGGCGTTGTTTGTTTTTTTAAGAGCAGAAATGAGTAATTTTTCTCTTCTAAGTCTTACGGATGAATATTACAATGGGCCAAGTTTTGTGTTTGTTTTATGATACTGCTAAATGTTAAACAACTTGTCATAAACATGCATTAGTTATTATTATCTGCGTTGCTGGTTATGTGTTTTATAAACAAAATAAATCGTAGACATCTTGGAAAAACTCTTGGTATCCCTGTTGATGTCATCTACTAGACTCTTTCCCTTCTTTTCTTTCTTCTTTTCCCTTCTTCCTTCTTTCGTCTTTCTTACATCCCTTGATTAAAATTAATCTTACACTATTATTATGTGATCAAAACTATACATACTTATTTGAAAAGCTTACACAAAAATATGTTTTAATGGCATACGCTGTTTTTCCATTTTCCTCAAAAACAACCTGAAAAATTCTTTTTTCCAGTTGTAACCCTATTGTATCGGAGGTGCTTTATGTACTTCTCAATTTTTTTTTTCCGTTGTCGAATTTTCATTAGATATTTCTATATATTTGGTTAATTTCTACATTTTCAATCAAACAAAACTAGGTACTGCTCACACTAAAACCCCACCCCAAAATCTTTTACCAAAATGTAATCACAAAACCAAAGTTGGAAAACAGACCGTCCAGATATGAGCATTGAGTTTATATTGCATTGCACTAGAACACTTATCGGCTAACTGCTCTTCCGTTCCAGAACGACCTTTGTCTTTCGGTCGTATAATGAAATCGTTACGGATCTCCGTAATTTCCTATTTAGAAGAATAAAGAGGCCAAGTGCGAGTCGGTCTCGCACACGAAGGGTTCCTTACCTCCGTAGAGTATTTAACACAACATATTTAAAATAAATACTTTTGTTTAAAATAAAACGCGTTTCTTCTTGGAGATCCCGTTTAATTTGTAACTTTATATTATACTAGCCGCGCCCCGAGGTTTCACCCGCGTAAATGTCGATCCCGTGGGAATATCGGGATAAAAATTAGCCTATATATGTTAATCCAGGGTGTCAGCTACCTCCATACAATTTTTTATCAAAATTGGTCCAGCCGTTTGAGCTTGAAGAAGTAACAAACATATAAACACATACACATACTCACAAACTTTCGCCTTTATAATATTATTGTGATTCATTATTTGTTGCTATAGCGGCCATAGGTACCTACACCCTATGTGAAAATACCACTTGTCTAACTATTACGGTTTAAAAGATATAGTCCTGTGACAGATGGGCGAACGAACAGACGGAGAGCAGAACCTTAGAAAATAGGGTCACGTTGGCACCCTTTTAGTACAGATCCCTAAAAACGGTAAAAGCTTAAGTAAAGATGGTTCTGAATCAAGGATGCGTGAAACTACCATCTGAAGAGATTGAGGGAAGTGATGAGAATTGAGTGATAATTAAAACTGGGAACGAGATTTGGTTTGTCTTTGGTTACAAATGAAACGGAATAGGCTTTTCTGTAGATGTCGTTCGTCAGGTCACAATTTTTGAAAACTAGTACCTACATTATTTGCACAAAATCACACTAATATTATAAAGGCGAAAGTTTGTGAGTGTGTGGGAGTGTGTGTTTATATGTTTGTTACTTCTTCACGCTCAAACGGCAGGACCAATTTTGATAAAATTTTGCATGGAGGTAGCTGACACCCTGGGTTAACATATAGGCTACTTTTTATCCCGATATTCCCCCGGGATCGACATTTATGCGGGTAAAACCGCGGGGCGCAGCTAGTAATAAAATAAGCTAGGGGAAAATATGCAAAAAATCAACAATTACACACATTTTTTTTTGTTTTTGAAAATTTCACATTAGGCGCGAATTATACAGGGTTATTGGTAAAACATTGACAACCTCTTAAGAGGTCATTGTACTCATCATTATGAACAACTTTTAAGGGACGAAACCTAAAATCGCGAAAAAAAAATCTGCTGTTCCCTATTATGTTCGTATAACTCGTCAAAATGTAGGGAACAGCTGTAGCGGTATCTACAACGCCACGTCATACTGATGTCACGCAAAATCCTGCATCTCGCAAGCAGAGTTTACCGCGCCACTAGCATAGATACAACGGCCCGACATGAATGACAAACACCCGTCTGGTCGGAGGATCCTCCCTTTTCTATAGAGTATCCCATTTCAATTCAATGCACCCGCGTCATAAAAACTGTTTTTTTAATATCCTACGCTTTCCCACTTCTACATTGGCAAAGGCGTTCACTCCTTCCATCTTTCGCGAGGCCGCGCTTTTTCCTTCCAATTTTGACGGAATCTATCCAGCTCGTCCCGCCGTCTCCTACGTGATATGCCGCGACCCCGCCTCACTATCTCAGAGCACCAGTTCCATGCTATTTAGGCCCACAGTCTGTCCGTACGTCCATAACAACATGAATTTAAAAAAAAAAATCAACCACCAGGGCGCCAATTTTACCCCTTAAGGGGGGCTTCTAGGACCTAAACAAAACGAACGCAAGTTTTAGAAACAATAAAAGTATATGAGACAGTAAACAATCTGTTCAGGATGTATGCTAGGTAGACAGTGTGTTGAAAACATAATACAACTAATTTGATAAGATAGAAAAAATCATGAAGATACCTCTAAAAACTTTCTTTTTACAATAAAAACCTTACTAATTTACATATAATAATTCTGATTTTTTGTCAGATTATTCTACAAGCAACATACTTAAATACTAGTGCATTAAGTTTTTAGTCCAAACAATAGATTTTTTGTAATTAAATAATTGCTTCATATTTTGCAATAAATTACCAACGTTGTGTCATCGCGCTTCTCTTTCTTTTCTGTGCAGTCCGACGGTGACCGCGCTTTAGGTCATGTAAGCCCCTTAATAAAACTGCCAAGTGTTTTTATTACCAACAATAGTTATCTAAGTGGTAAGCTTATATCCCCTCCATTACGTCAGCATTTCCCAAGTCTAAACATTACATACCTATGTCCCTTTAGTGAGAGCGATCCCAGGACAGTTCCGCCACGACGGTAATTGTGACCATGCCAGGAACTTAGTAATAGCCGCTTCGAAGACAGTTGCACGGTTTAATTGTTACATGAATATACAGCACACCCTGGGCAGTGTTGGCAACCTTGATGACTCTGGCTAATCGTTTTAACGCGGTATAGAATATTCTGACTGCCTATTTTAGGGGAAAACGGGGTAATGGGAGCCACTTAAGCGAGAATTCAAATAGAAGCTTATTTAAAAATAAATTTACTTATTAATCTATCAACTGAGATCACTTTTAATCATTTTGTGTGCACACTTTGGTACGTAATTATAGAAGTTAAAAAAAAAACAGTTTTGATCCCCATTGCACCGAGGTGATGGCAATTGTGATCACCCTGTGGGAAATGACGAATAAGAAAAAAGTAAAACATCAAATAAACTAGAAATTATTATCACAATTTAAGTTGCAAATCACCATTTTCAATGACAGACTAAATACACATAAAAGTCTTGTTAAAATACAATAATAAATTAGACCCCGTACCTCTTCTTTTATTATTACGATAATTTACACAGACAGCGCGGCGCAAAATCGACACACGGCTGTCACTCGGAAACACGCGCGGATCTAAAGCGAG